>JARKHS020021201.1:0-84675 GCA_030143305.2 Amblyomma americanum
ACACACACACACACACACACACACACACACACACACACACACACACACACACACACACACACACACACACACACACACACACACACACACACACACACACACACACACACACACACACACACACACACACACACACACACACACACACACACACACACACACACACACACACACACACACACACACACACACACACAAACTACATGGGGAACACGGGAGTATCATGGAGAGACGGAGGATCCATTCCCTCGCGCGCGAAGAGCGCCATCTGCCGAATGCTTGAGGAACCCGCTGCTGTTCCCGAAAACCCCACGTTTTGAGGGGAGGTGGAGCTGCGGTTGCAAGGCGCGCACACAAACAAATGACTCGCATGCCCACTTAGCCCCGCAAGCCTGAGAAGGGAAGTTGCGACGCTGGCGCCGCCTTCCATTCGTCGGTGCGGCTTCTCCCGAGTACTCGCAACGCTGACAGCGAAGCCAGAAAGTGTTGTGCGTCGGCGTTGACTCTGCCTCCCCCCTTGCCATCACGTCTCCCCCGGTTTTTTTTCCTCTCCCGCGTTCTTTTTTTCTTCTTCTCCGCGCTGGCTAAACAGCGTCGTGCTGCTTAGTGTATGCGGAAAGCGATGGCGACGTGGTGGTGCGGCGCACGGGGAGCCATGGCGCTGATCGCGGACCGCTCGCCCCTGGGTTGAATGTCGGTGCACAACCTGTACGGCTGCCCCAATGGGCTGTACATGCGGGCCCCGCTTGGATTCGGGGACTACCTGGCCTTTCAAGGTGAGCCGCCGTGTGCTTCCCCCCTCTCCCCCTTCTCCCATCCTCTTTTCCCGGGGCATGGCTTCTCCGCACGGCATTGCCTGCCTCAGCGGGACGCGCGATGTCGCGCTGTAAACACGGTCGGGCATACCCGTCGCCCATGTTTACAGTCGTCCCCCGCCGGTGCGTGGCATGTGACGCGACGCTCATGCGATGCCTACCCGGTAGCCGCTCGCAGCGGTTCGTTGGGACTGCTCGCTTTCGGTGCGTCTCGTGCTTCGAGGCGCTATCATGTTCGTGTTCCAGTGGTGTGGCATCGGCGCGCCGTTCACGCCCATCCGTGGTTACCGCGTGATTTCTCTCATCCAGTGCATTGCCTTTATGTAAAGTTTCTCTTTCGAGTTGCAGTTTCTGTTTCGTTTCTCCACTCGGAAAATACGAAGGGAGGATTTGCATGGTTTCATCGCAGAGGCAGCTATGCATGTGCACAGTACCTCCTGCAGGCCCGGAAGGAATGTTGCTTGATAATAAATCGTCTTGAGTTTTCGAAACCATTCTCAGGCTTCGTTTTTTTTTTGTTTTTCATTATTAACCTTACCGAGGGTGAACGCATAGTTCTCTAGGACATTCGAATTTTGGGGAGGTTCGGTGCGGTGGCAAATTCCGTACATGTCGTACGCGGTAGTCGAACCGTGCGGTCCGTGACCCAACGGGATTCTTCCTCGTATAGCGCGCTTATGTCCGGCCGCCCTGCTGCGTGCATGGCGTGGGTGGCCCGCTTGAGCCGCGCTTGACTCGCAGCGTATTACGCTCCCTGCGCCGGAGATGGAGTCAGCGCCAGCGGCCTCCGGGGCGTCCGAGGGGGAGGAAGGGGGCTTTGTTTCACGCATCGCTGCATGGCGCCGAGGCGCTCAACGCCGTTGGCGCTGGCCGGCACTTCCTTTGCCGTCGCCCCTCCTGTGGGCGCTGCGAGCTCGGTTTGAGTAATGGGCGGCCGCGACCCGGACGCAGGTCGTAGGGCGAGCGGTCGGGATCGATATTGGTGAGAGGGCGGGAGGGCGCAAACCTCGTTTCCGTCGGCGCCGGGAGCTCGGTGTCCTCTGCATCCCCCCCCCCCCGGGGGGGGGGGGGGGCTTTGTTTTTGTCGGCGCTGCTTGCGCGGTGCTGTGTCTTTTGCGTAACGTGGTCGCTGGCTGACTCGTCCCTGCGCGGCGCAGGGAGCATTGCGGTCGCCGCGCAACGCGGCCGGCGCTGGTTGGAGCGACGGTTGCTTTCCCCCTCCTCTTCCCTCTCGTGGGCTGCGCGTGTGAACCTGCGGCCGGCGCCCCTCTCGCGGACCGGCACGCGGGCCTCGGCTCGCGACACGCCCCCTCGGGCTGGCGTGCGCCGCTCGTTGGGAAGTGCTTCTGTTGCCACCCTTCGATTTCGGAGCTCTCCGCGTGTAGTCCGCCGGTGGGAAGGATAAGCTCGCGCGGGTGCCCGTGGGGTACCGATGCCCGCTTCCTGCGCTGGGCGAAATGCCCGAAGAACAACAGAGCTGTGTGGAACGAAAGCCAGTAACTACTGGTACCCTACGGGAAAATATCCTGTGCAGATTAATTGCCTGCGTGCGAGTTTTCGCGCACTCGTCACTTGTGGCCGCACATGTTCGATGGTACGGTTGCCGGGAGAAGGAAACGCTTACCTTCTACTCTTGGCGTTTCGTACATCTTCCATTCGTGCTGGGGTCGTTAGTTTCATTGATGTCTTAAGGCTGTTTCGTAGGGTGCGAAGCGCACGACAAAGTACGGCCCAGGCGCATTGCCTTTGTGACACCAATCGCAGCCGCTATTTCACACGCTTGCGACATCAGTCGGTGCGGCGCGAGCGGCATTCCATCGGCAAGAAATGCTTCGGCGAATTTAAATGCCAAAAATCTTATTATGAATTTATTTTATAATCGTGACTAATTCGACTAAGCCTTCGTGCATTTCTGCGTTCGATGAAACATTTTGAGTTTTTTTTTTCTTTCGCAACGGTCGTGCCGACGGTGCGGCAGTGCGACCAACTTGTTGGAAGTCCGTCGCGGAGGGTTTGCGACGACACCGGCCCGCCTTCTGTCGCAAAACGTCGGAAATCGCGCTGCGGCTACAAATGCATCGTGCGAAACATCCTTTACTGATATATGCTGCGCTTGTCGTTGTTTCTAGGCGTGCGTGCAGTTTGAAGGTACGTTGCAACGCAGAGAGGCAGGGCACGTAGCGGGGAGCGGAATGCAGCCGCAGTGTGCTGCGTGTACAGCTGAACCTCGTTATAACGAAGCTGAAGAGGCCCAGCGATTGCTTCGTTATAGCCGTAGTTTCGTTATAGCCCGCGTTGGCCGAGCTTCCAAGGGGAATCGTCATTCCTTCGTTACGTCCACTGTTTCGTTATAACGAGGCTCGACTGTATTATAGCTTCGCGGCATGCGAATGGGGTCACCTTGGAGTGTTGCGCGCCCTCTCTCTCTTTTCCTTTACATGGGTCTCTCCTTTCAGGGCGTGAATTTTGTGGGCACCCATGCCTGACCATATTTTGTCCGATTTGTTGAGCGCCTACCGGGCGATTTTTGGCAGGCGGAGGGGATGCGTTGGACAGAATTTGCACACTGCCATAGTCGAGTATTCCGCAATTGTCGTCGGCTGTGTCAAACGTTTCGAGTATGGGCTTCAGTAGGCGCAAGTAAAGGTATCGTGAGCACTCTCGTGTGGTGTCCCGTCGCTGGCGGCGCCGTGCTGTATTCAGGGGCCGCTGATAGGAGCTCCGCCCTCATGGTCACAGTTCGAAAGTGCCGCCTTGGCTCTCAGCGGTGCTGCACAGCATGAGTCCGTCCTTGAGCGTCGCTGCTTTTGCGTAACTTGCTTTTCTCCGCGGTTTCGAAAATCTTTGACAGCGACGTTGGTGTAGTGAAAAAGAACGCTAAAACCCCCGGGACTTGAGCGTTGAAACATGGCAACTCCAAGGCGTCACATGGGGCGTCAGCGAGATGATTGACGGCACTTCGCTCGTTAAGAACTCCCTGCAAACGAGGTGGACACCGATAACTGGCATTGCCCCCATTCGTGCGTGTGTCGTGTTCCTTGGCAGGCGCCGAAGCAGGGCCAGCCTCGCCCTGGATGAAGGAAGGAAGGAAGGAAGGAAAACGTTTATTGAGCACTAGAGAGTAGGTGAGGAATTTGGCGGAGTCAGATGGCGTCTTCCATCTTCTTATCAATGGTCGTCTGCCCCTAGTCCAGGGCCCCGCTGGATGCCGCTGCCAGCTGTGCTCGCCGGATTAGCCCAAGTTGGACGTCCTGACGGTCGCTGGAGAGCACTCCTTCCCATTGCTCCGCACTCGGGTTTGGTATTTTTGGTGCCACCTCTATTTTCTGGCCGGCCCACGTTATGTGATAGAGCGTGGCTGTTTCATGGCACCATGGGCAGTTGTCTGTGTATTGGGGGCCGTGGGCACCCGCCCTCATAAGTTTGCGGAACACGACTGTGGCCAAGAAGTGCGTCCAGGGCGCATTACTTGAGATTTAATGATGCGGTACGTGATTTCCGGGCTGCGTGGCCGTGAAATTATGTTTCTTCGCTAGTGTTGCGTTCCTGACTCCGAGCGTAGTCCGCGGTGCCAGTCGTTCCGGTGGCGCTGTCATTGCACCTTAGCGTAATCTCTTGAGTGCGTCGCCGCACATCAGCAATAAATCAGCATTCGTATTCGGTACCACACATAGGAGCACCGCAAGCTTTACAGGCAGGAAAATTCCCGCTTGAAGAAAGTTTCCGCACCTTGCTGCGGCCGACGGTCGTCCTTGCGCGGCTCTCCTCATTCAACGTGAGCCAGCTTAATTTAAGGGAAGTGCTCCGAGGGAGCGGTAAGCCAAGCTGCAACTCGCCCCCAGTCACACCGGATGAGAGAACTGAGTAGGCTCCGAAACGTCGTGTTACCTTGACTTGGGTGGCGTTCTCTTCTCGCTTAAATTTGCTGTCACAACCAGACAGACCTCTGTCGAATATGCTTTCCTTTGAATGAACCAAAGTGTTCGCGCACCTGAGCGTTGCTGTACCTCACGAGGATTTTTCTCTCGCACATGCGTGCTTGCTGTAATCCTCACCTTCTGTGATGTAGGTCCTCTCGTGCGTTGGGGCTTGGTCGTTCAAAAGTTTTCAGTTATGCCTCCATTTACCGTGAATTGATACTTTGTCATTCAGGGGGGAGTCGCAACTAATGGAACAGTACAGTGCAGTAGTGGAACAGTGCTGCCCATTGCTCCCTGCTTACAGATATGTAGATATAGCTGTGGCTTTTATCGACATTACTTTTTAATGGTTAAACAAATACTTGCCAGCGGTGAACAAGAAAGTGTGCCTTTTGATCGGTGTCGCTCGGAACTGTTGCGCTGCCTGATAACAAGCCAGTCGGTCATTTCTGACTGGAAGACTGTTCCATGAAAAGAGCACCCCATGTTTCATGGGCATCGAACTTGAGGCGGCCAGGCTGCGAGAGGCGCAGATTTATGAGTTTTTATGCGACGCTACCGTCGAGCGCTAGCTTCTCACGTGCAGTACGCCTTTGCGCAGTTGCTTGCAAGTTCGCTGGGTAGCGTTTTCTACCTACACATGCGCGCAGTGTAGGAAAAAAACTGGGAAAAAAAATCAAAACGAGGGGTCAGGTTTGTTGATAGCGCGCAACACGAAGTATGTGTAAAGAAGTGCCATTTAGTAGTTGCATGTGTGGGACGCGATGCACCCTTAAATGCGTTATTCGCTTCTTGGTGCCTCGCGTCCCACACACGAAACTACTAAATGACACTTTATGCGCCCTTAACCGCATTATTCGAATCATGGTGCCACCCGCCGTGGTGGCTCAGTGGTTAGGGCGCTCGGCTACTGATCCGGAGTACCCGGGTTCGATCCCGACCGCGGCGGCTGCGTTTCGATGGAGGCGAAACACATAAGGCGCCCGTGTGCTGTGCGATGTCAGCGCACGTTAAAGATCCCCAGGTGGTCGAAATTATCCCGGAGCCCTCCACTACGACACCTCTTTCTTCCTTTCTTCTTTCACTCCCTCCTTTATACCCTCCCTTACGGCGCGGTTTAGGTGTCCGCCGATATGTGAGACAGGTAGTGCGCCATTTTCCTTTTCCTAAAAAAAAATTTTCAGTTTTTTCTTGGTGCCCGCATCAGAGGAGGAGAGGTTAAGATCTCGCTGCTAACAGTGTGGTTCACAAATAGGTTCAATGACGCCGCCATATTTTACATTGGGCCGTGGGAGACGCCTGCCAACTGCTGCTGTGCGAGACGTCGTAGTGGAGGACTCCGAATTAATTTAGGTGTGGGGTTCAGCGTGCGGTGACACCGCACAACGCACGGACTCGTTTTTGTGTTGCATTTCGCCTCTATTGAAATGCTGTCGTAATCGAACCCGCGACCACGGGATCAGCAGCCGAACGCCAAAGCCACTGGGCCACCGCAGCGGGTACATGTTGTGCGACAGGAGGCAATTTTGAGTCTAGCCTTTGAACGTAAGTGTTCAGTCTTCCGCACCTTTTCTTGACGGTTTTGCGTGGTTCAGAACACCCGTACAGCTGACACTTGCGCTACGCCTCGTTTGTGTCTTGACTGCATTTTTGTCCCCCTTTGTCGTCTGCCTGCCTTCGATGTTCAGTAAACGCGAAGTGCGCATCGCGGCGGCACCCAGCGGCTCACGTGTCCCCCTTTGTTTTGTCTCCCACTGTCGCGCTTACCTCCGGGAGCTGCTTTCACCTTCGGCGCCGCCCGTGTCCGGGGGGATTGTGGCGTCCTTGGTTTCTGTAGTGTCTGCGGACATGTAGCAACTCTGACAAAGGAGGCGCCGAAGTCGTCTTGCGCGCCTGTCGGCAACGTATCGCTGCGGCCGCGGCGCGTTGTCAGAGGGGTCAGTTGGGAGAACGTTCGCACTTCCTTTGTTGCCTTTCGTGGACCTTTCCCGAGCGGCCGCGCTCATTCGCCGCTAGCCGCACGTGGTCGGGTCTACTCGGCGGTGCTTGACACTCTTTTCATGCTCTATATAGGCCGCTGGAAGCAAGCCTGCACTTAAGGCTCGAGTTGCCTTCTACTGGTTGCCAGCAACTGTACGCAGACCGAGTTTTCGGCACAGAGTGGGAGCGCATTTCACTTCTCCCCACTTGTTCCTTTTTTGCCTGCTGCGCCTGACCTCAGCCTCGGCGGCGGACAAGAAGGGGAAAAGTGTTCCTGCACATCTTAGCCAGTGCTGCTTCCGAAGGTTTCGGCCCATTTTTCCTCGCCAGACCCCCCTGTCGCCCGTCCCACTTTGTTGTTATTGTCACCTGTGCGGTGCTACCACGGCTGCAGCCGGCGCCCCGCGCGAGAACGCGCTCGTTCAGACCTGCGGCGTAATGCCGCGGAAGCCGATGACGGGCGCCCCCGTCGCCAGCTGCCGCCAGCGTTGCGCAACCGACGAGCGCCGGAAGCGAGGCCGCCTGCGCACCTGTGCCAGCCAGCCGACCGCCCGGTGCCGTCGCCGGGGGCGCGCGTTTCATCTCTGCCGATGGAGGAGGCAGTTCTGCGTGCTTTAAATCGAAAACATTGTCCTCTTAAACCGTTACCTATACAGTGCCACATGTGCCTGTTGGGTGACGCGCGCCCTTCCATTTAACGAGATAGGCTGCGAGTCGTTACAGCGTCACAATGGGTGAAAGCCAAGTTTTCGGCAGTTTTCGTGCGGACCAACCTGCGGCAGTTTGAGCCGTCGACTGCGAGCTGCTCTTTGCGCCGGCAGAGCCCACTAGTCGCGATCACGCGTGTAGTGCGCTAATTCGGCATGCTCTCGCGTGCGTCTTGTTCCGGCCATTACCTGCTTCTTAACGACCTTAACTGTGTCCACGAATGGTGTGACTTCTGCTTAATGATGCTGAACGCAAACAAATGCAAAGTCGGCTCGTTTCATCGTCAACCCAACCCCCTTATTTTTTCCTATGCTGTTGCTGACTCGTCTGTGGAAAGGACTCCAATCGTTTAGGAATCGCCCTCTGCAGGTATCTTTCGTGGTGAGCGCACGTTGCCACAATCATATCGTCTGCCTTCAAAGCTCTGTAGGATTCATGTAACGTCATCTTCGTCATGCGCCGCAACACGTGAAGATTCTGGCTTACTAAACCCTCATCAGAACTAAACTTTAGCAAGCCAATCCCACCTGAAACCCACGCCAGGTAGACCTGATAAGCGCACTCGAATCGGTTCATAACCGCGCCATTCGCTTCGTTCATTCTGTCATATTCGTATACTGTCAGCGTTTCATCTCCCTGAAGACAAATTCTGGTCTTGAAAGCCTCGCAGCTCGCCGCCTTATCGCCAGCCTCTGTTTGCTCCACTAAATTAGACACCTTACTTACATTGCTCTTCCCACCCGCATATCTCATCGCACTGCCCATTGCCTGGCCTCTGTCCCGTACTGCAACTTTTTCGGGTTCTTGTTTTTCACAAACTGATGTGGACCGGAACGCCCTCCCCACCGACATCGCTGGCATCACATGCCCATCTGCATTTTTAGATGCTCCAACCGCTTAGGTTTGGTTGGTTTGGTTTATGGGGGTTTAACGTCCCAAAGCGACTGAGGCTATGAGAGACGCCGTAGTGAAGGGCTCCGGAAATTTCGACCGCCTGGGGTTCTTTAGCGTGCACTGACATCGCACAGTACACGGGCCTCTAGAATTTCGCCTCCATCGAAATTCGACCGCCGCGGCCGGGATCGAACCCGCGTCTTTCGGGCCGGCAGCCGAGTGCCGTAACCACTCAGCCACCGCGGCGGCCCCGCTTAGGTTTCAAAGCAGTTGCTTGTATTTCTTGTTGTTGAATATATTAACCACTCCTTACGTAGTACCTTTTGAAGGGGATCTCAGAGGTGAAAAGGGAAGATGTGAAAGGTCAGGCCTCCTGGCACGAATATCTTCGTATGCCTGATTACCATGAAAGAGCACCGCTCTCTGTGTGTTTACCGACGATTAGGTGGAAATAATAATAATAACAGCGGATGTTTTTTTGCGCAATTCGCGTAGAACTTCACAATGAGTCAGGGCCGTCAAAGCCAGTGTGAAGCTTGTTGGACTTGGCCTCAAAATAAAACCATTATAGGCACAGTCAGACACATCCAAAGATGGTCAGATACGGATAAAATATCGAAGGAAAAACATTCGAAGTGCTGTTTAAGAGATGCATATCAGCAAAGCAAAATAAAAATAAACAAGACAAAGTACAAGTATCAGAGGACAGTATTAATTCAGGCAATCTGGGTTGCCGTATCAGGATTGCAAAATTGAGTTTTTTAAGTTCCTGACCCGGAGTTCCCGGGTTCGTACCCGACCGCGGCGGCTGCGTTTTTATGGAGGAAAAACGCTAAGGCGCCCGTGTGCTGTGCGATGTCAGTGCACGTTAAAGATCCCCAGGTGGTCGAAATTATTCCGGAGCCCTCCACTACGGCACCTATTCTTCCTTTCTTCTTTCACTCCCTCCTTTATCCCTTCCCTTACGGCGCGGTTCAGGTGTCCAAAGATATATGAGACAGATACTGCGCCATTTCCTTTCCCCAAAAACCAATTATTATTATTATTATTCGTTAATAATAATAATTGGTTTTTTTGGGGAAAGGAAATGGCGCAGTATCTGTCTCATATATCTTTGGACACCTGAATAATAATAATAATAATTGGTTTTTGGGGAAAGGAAATGGCGCAGTATCTGTCTCATATATCTTTGGACACCTGAACCGCGCCGTAAGGGAAGGGATAAAGGAGGGAGTGAAAGAAGAAAGGAAGAATAGGTGCCGTAGTGGAGGGCTTCGGAATAATTTCGACCACCTGGGGATCTTTAACGTGCACTGACATCGCACAGCACACGGGCGCCTTAGCGTTTTTCCTCCATAAAAACGCAGCCGCCGCGGTCGGGTTCGAACCCGGGAACTCCGGATCAGTAGTCGAGCGCCCTAACCACTGAGCCACCGCGGCGGGGCATACGCTAATAAACTTTTCTGATTTTTACTTCAGGAGGCATGGTGTTTTGGTAGGGTTGGAGGTCGTGCTCCAGTTTGGTTTTGGAAGACAGTCGTCTGGAACGAGATTGAAAACAGTCAGGAGATACATATTCCCTGGGTTCCTTTACCAAAGTGTGCAAAGTGACGCGGTACAATATATCGTCAGGATTTTCTTAATGCGCGACATGGGACATTGCAATTCTTGAAATCTGTATTCTGAAATTAGCATGAGATGACTGTCTGCACAAAAAGAAGACGAAAAGGAGGCATTCCAAGGAAGCCAAACAGGGATGCAACTTTTCGGAACGTGCAATTGTACACTACACTCTTAAAATATCTTCTAGTGCAGCATCATCAACGCGTTTTTGAAGATGCACTGAGCAGTTTCCAAAAAGCGCTATGTAGTAACGTACAGTGCTGTAGGCGAGGGCAAAGTGACCGTGTTAAGAACAGACAACGGAGCGAGAGATTTGATATTGAACATAATAATAATGGTAATACTGATAAATAGCAGCAATAATAGTACTGTACAAGCAGTATTTGTAACACGTCTTATAGCAGCCATGATAGATGCACCTTACTAGTTTCGCCTGCTAGACGCCATAGCGCAGCTGAAGCGAGTATATTAGAGCGTCTTAGCATACCGTTAGCGCATCGACTCCTACTGTTGCCGCCACCGTGGGGCGCAAGCGTCGCACATGTACCGCACGTGTGCGCACTAACTAGAACGCTTTAGCTTTTCGCTACCGTTACGGATCGTACAAGGAGCTTCGCCTGCGAGCGGTATACAAGCGCGAAAGGAGCGCCCGACAGGGGCGGTAATATACGGTAACGGTATGCTAAAGCATGACTTGGCTGTCGCCGGAATTCTGTTGTAGATGCCAGACAATCTCGGTGGTCGGTGGGCCGACCATGGCCACTGAAGCTGTGGCATCAAGTAGCAGCTGTCGATCGTGGCCGCGGACCGCACAGAATACTCTCGTGTAACCATATCCGCCGCCTCATGCGCGCGGGCGTCGATGAACGGCGGCGAAGCGAGGGTGGGGGAGGGTGGAGAGCTGCACAAGCGTATACTTGGAGCTTCAAACGACCCGCCGCGGTGGCTCAGTGGTTAGGGCGCTCGACTACTGATCCGGAGTTCCCGGGTTCGAACCCGGCCGCGGCGGCTGCGTTTTTATGGAGGAAAAACGCTAAGGCTCCCGTGTGCTGTGCGATGTCAGTGCACGTTAAAGATCCCCAGGTGGTCGAAATTATTCCGGAGCCCTCCACTACGGCACCTCTTCTTCCTTTCTTCTTTCACTCCCTCCTTTATCCCTTCCCTTACGGCGCGGTTCAGGTGTCCAACGATATATGAGACAGATACTGTGCCATTTTCCTTTCCCCCAAAACCTATTATTATTATTATTATTATTATTATTATTATTATTATTATTTCAAACGAAACTAATGTTTGCTCTGTACAGCAAAGTATTTTTAGTCATTCTGCCTATTTTAAAATTTGCATTCAAGTGCGCGCCTTGTTCTGCTTGATCAAAGGGGCTTTTGGTGTAGCATATTTGCTGTTTTCGCCAGGTTCTGATCGATCTGCAGTGGTAAAATTCAGCTAATGTGGGAAATAACACTGCATGACTTTGGCGAGATCCTAGCGACGTTTAATTGCTTTCTAGGACAGGTGTTGAAAAGGCACACTTGTTGAAACTCGCGAATGTGAAATACGCACAATGCTACCAGAGGCCAGTGCTGCTTCAAACGTCGCGCGTGGCTCGCTATGAACGCTGAAGGCGACTGGCAGCAGCTGCATCAGCAGCAGCAATAAAAATTGGACGACGCTTAAGCTTCGCCTTTAAGAGTGGAACGCGACACCTTGTTGCAGCGCTGCCAGGGAGCCCACGGAACGCCATCGCCTGTTCGGCGCGACGCCTTGCCCGTTGGACGAATCGCTCCTCTCAAAACAGTGCATCTGCCGCCCGAAGAGATCACGAACGGGCTACAGTGACGCTGCTCCCTGAATTGGCCGTTGTGCGTCTCCGTTGTGATTTTAGAGGAAAGGAAAGGCGCAGTAACTGTATCACATATCGGTGGACACCTCAACTACGCCTTGAGAGAAGGGAGGAAGTCTGTAGCGAAAGAGAAAAGACAGAAATAGAGGCCGTAATGGAGGCCTGCGTCTCCATTGGCGTCACAATCGTTAACGACGACAACACACAGAAGCGTACATCACAGGCGCTCGGGCTGGTACGGGTTTCATGACATCGCAATGGTTGACACCCGCACAAAACATGACGCACACAAGTCCGGTCGCCGCTGCCTGCCTGTCTCAAGCCCGAAGAGGTCGCGAAGGGTTGCACCCACGCTGCCGCCCGCAGGGGCGAAACCGTCGTGTTATCACCGGGCTCCGCGTTCGGACCAGTTGACGCCTTCAAAGGTTTCGTCTGCCTGTCCTCCAAATTGAAATCCACAACCCCTGTGCGATGTCGTTGCATGTTGAACCTCAGGTTTCCCAAATTACCGAAGCCCTCCACTACGGCGTCCCTCATAGCCCGAGTCGCTTTGGAACGTCAACTCCATAAACCCAAACCGAACACGGTCATGACACCACCTATCGTACCTCAGCGCGAGCTGTTCGGATTTACCCGCCGCGGTGGCTCAGTGGTCAGGGCGCTCGGCTACTGATCCGGAGTTCCCGGGTTCGAACCCGACCGCGGCGGCTCGTTTTTATGGAGGCAAAACGCTAAGGCGCCCGTGTGCTGTGCGATGTTAGTGCAGGTTAAAGATCCCCAGGTGGTCGAAATTATTCCGGAGCCCTCCACTACGGCACCTCCTCCTTCCTTTCATCTTTCACTCCCTCCTTTATCCCCTAACCTTACGGCGCGGTTCAGGTGTCCAACGATATATGGGACAGATACTGCGCCATTTCCTTTCCCCAAAAACCAATTATTATTATTTACTTTCATCTCTACAGCATAGATGGCGCTGCGTTGCCACAGCTCATGACAGTCAATTGAAATGCTTTATAGAGTAGAAAGCGATTGGTATCGGGCCCCGTTTAAAAATTCTCATACTCATGATTACTCATGTACGAATCAGTACACAATGTCACTTCACTAAGTCAAAGACCACGACGCATTCACTTGGTCCACTTTTTATTCAGTTCGAGCCAACGATCCTTCGGAACGTTTATAAAGACAAAAAAAAAACCGTGTTCTGCGCATGCTCGCCTCGCAGTCTGAAATACCTATGTTCGATTCCCCATATCTCCCCAAGATTTTTTATTTGGAGCCTCTCGTGTTACAGCGCCGACACCGGCTTTTCTGCGACACGAGCTGCTTGTCGTTATCGCGTTAAAATGTAAGCCGCGCGTAGGCACGCGGAGCATCATTTTCAACTTTTTGGAAAGTTGCTGAAGCTCGGGCTGTCTGGCGCTCTTGTGAAAGCACGCTTCAAATGCCTTCGGCTGTGACAGCCATTGTTGTGAATGATTTAAAACATATAAAGCGCAGTTTTAACTGACTTCCAAAGCTAAATGCTCAGACTAGTCGAGCGTTGTTGGTGTGCTGAGATGAAAATACTACTCCAGAAATCACTCCGCCGGTTATTGTTGATATTGGACATTTATGATCTCATCGCAGGGCTGAGTTTTAGCGAAACCGACACGCGAACACAAGCGGACTACGTCTCGTCGAGAAAGCCCTGTTTGGGTGCAATTCCCGTGTCAACGCTGCTCTTCATGCATTGTGAAGTCACGTAACCCGAGCTTCCTCTTCTCGCTTGGTTTGCGAGCTGTCTCCTATTACGCCAGCACTGCAGCAATTTGCGCCCCATTCAATAGCGACATATGATGTCATTCTGCCGGTGGCTTTGTCCAAGCTAGAATAACGAAAAAAAAAGACAAGAAATAGTACCTGAGGCTTTAGTTTCACGGACATCACCTTGCATTTTGTGTAGTTTTTTTTGTGCATATATTGCGTTATTCTTCGCTCTGAATAAAAATGACTGTGTTGAGCAAAATACCTTTTTTTCATTTCCTCACTTTAGGGTGTTTTTGAAAAAGAAAAGAAAGTTGCGGTGGACACTTAAGGTCCTTACGTGCTGTGAATGCGAAAGCACCATGTGACCTAAAGGTCTTTACCCTAAATGCCTTAACCCTAAAGCCATTTTACATAAAAACATTACTATGAAGGCATTTCACCTAAAGGCCTTTACCATAAAGGCTTTCAACTTAAAAGGCCTTCGCCTTAAGCCTTCAACCGTAAGTCCTTTACGTGGAAGGCCTTCACCCTAACGGCATTTGATCTAAAGTCCTTTAGGTCATTTATCATTTTAAAACTACCGCTATCACAAACTGATGATCACCCATTACTACCTTGTGCTACACTGCTGAGGTCATGTGATACCCTGATGACATCATGAGGTTTTGGGACTCCACTTTTGGGTGGACAACGTGTTTCGCTGCTGATGAGCTGTATAACGCTTTCGGCATATCTATTTGGGGTGTTTTTCTTGTTTTGCTGTAATCATAGTGAACGTCTGGACTTGCCTGCTCCAAAAGCGAAAATTTTGCAAAAATCTTGTGCTGCAAGAGCTGAAATTTTCCTACAAAGAGTAGCGCATTGTACCAGGAAAAAAATAGCACTTTGTAGGTCAGAAGAAATTGCACTTTGTAGCAGGAAGAGTAGCGAATTGTACTGGAAAAAAAATAGCACTTTGTAGGAAAACTTCAGCTCTTGCAGCACAAGATTTTTGCAAAATTTTCGCTTTTGGAGCGACTTCGGTTCGTGCCCTTTTCAGGGAATTGTCTGACCGAGGCCATAATGACCTGAAATGGGCTACGGTTGTTCTTACGTCGTGATAAGTTTGCTACACTTGTGTTCGTGTTCACAGTGGCGAACAACAGGCTGAAGTCGTTGCTCGACATGTGCACAGGAGACGTGTGGTTCCCAGTGTGAAATACCGGCTATACCACGAAACGTGAATCACGATTCAAATAAAGGTGTAATGACATGTTGTCACGTACGTTGCGCATGTGGGTTTATTTTTGCGTGGTGTCTGATTAGGTGCTCATTTTGTGCAGTTTGCGCTACAGGTTTCGTGGTCGGTGGTGGCTTTCCCTTGCGAGGCCTTTTTTTGTTTCTTTCAGGATCAAAAAGAAAGCACGCGAGATAAGAAAAATGCGCCGTGGAAGTGCGCCCGCGCAGCGCAATCTAGCGAGCCGTGCAGGACCCGGGTCGGCATCGTCGTAAGAATGGCAGAAGGTGGTGACGTTGCTGCTGGTTGCACCGTTGGCGCCAGCTGCAGCCCACCGGTGACAGTGCACACCAAGGAGGCGGGCGCAAGGCCGACTGTGGGAAATGAAAACCAATTCAGCGTACAGAAATCTAGACGGCGCATTTCTGCTGGAGAAAACGAAATCGAAACATTACAGTGCACAGCCATCGAACGCGTCTATGACGCAAACGGCGCCGCCCGCGTCCCTTCTGAGTTCTTTTGCCTGTCCTGAATACGGAGCGTGTGCTGCCGAACATCGCTCACATTCACCGCACTAACCGCGCTTAACCCTCGCGTACTTCTTAATCTGCACTGCAGTTCGCAGACATAAATCCCAGTCCGTTGCTGGCGGCAGTTAGTCAGGAGACGCGGATACCTGGCGCGGCGTGCGTGGTAGAGAACGTCACGTCACCGTCTACAGCTGATATGTGGCGGAGATCGGGGAAAATTGGTTAGTATGAGGAAAGGAGAGGCGCAATAACTGTCTCGCTCTCGGTGGACAGATCAGATGCACCGTGGGGGGAAACTGGCTTTGAGGGAAGGAAACCTCCGTAACTGTCCCACTTCTCGGTGGACACCCGAACTGCGCCGTGAGGGAAGGGACGAAGGAAGGAGTGCAAGAAGGAAGAAAGGAAAGAAGTGCCGTGGTGGAGGGCTCCGGATTAATTTCGACCACATCGGGTTCTTGAATGTGCACTCGGCCATACAGGAGGCTGTTTAGTAGCAACCATGTGTCCCAGCAGGCGCCATATTATTGCGGGGGTAAAAACTGAAAACTTTGAGGCGCAGGTTTTCAAGCTGCTCGCGGCCCAAAAGGCGCAGTACAAATGGTTAGTGCACCCTCTCCCTAATGACGAGGGTGGGAGTTGTGTCCTATTCACTAGCCTGGGTCCCTGAAGACATGAGCCGGTGAGCGCTAACATAAACTTTGTCCTCTCCTGCACGTCAATGGGCGGTGGTTTTTTATTGTTTTTTTTTGGGGGGGGGAGGAAATGGCGCAGTATCTGTTTCATATATCGTTGGACACCTGAACCGCGCCGTAGGGGAAGGGATAGGTGGTGGTGGTGGAAACTTTATTACACACAGGGGAGTTTAGGACGCGCAGGTCCTTGGGCCCCAGCACGGCCCCACTGCACTCAAACGTTCATGTCCCAAAGGCTCATGACGCTGGCAGCCCGGCCTGTGGTGATGGCTTGCTTGGCCGGGTCCTCGGAGCGCAGTAGGGTCTCACAAGCCTCCCAAGTGGTAACGTGCTCCAGGCCCCGCGGGGGAGGATCCTTCGGGCAGAGGAAAAGGATATGATCGAGAGTGGCTTTGGGTTGGTGGCAGAGGGTACACGAGGGGTTTGTATGGACTTGGTGATAGCGCGAGCGTATAATTGGGGGGATGGGGAGGGTAAAGGGCGTGTTTGGAGCCGCCTCCAAAGTGTCTCATGATAATTGTTGAGGGAGGGATGGGGGGGGGGGTACAGCCGACGCTCGGCTTTGCAGGCCTGCGTCAGTTCACTGAAGGAATGCATGCGCTCCCGTGAGAACCCCAGATCGGAGGCCGCCGGTGCCCGGTTGAGAGAACCTCGGGCTAAAGCGTTGGCAGCCTCGTTTCAGGGATTCCCGGAGTGGGCAGGCACCCATATGAGCTCCATGTGGCGGGACGGGTGTGCGGCGAGGGAGTTCAGTATGCGAAATGCAGGGACGTGAACTCTCCCACGGGCGAAATTTAGTATGGCAGATTTAGAGTCCGATAGTATATACCGGGCCTCCGTGCGCGTGATGGCTAGGGCAATAGCGGCCTCTTCAGCCTCCTCCGAAGTGGCTGTGGGGGATATGTGAAGGGCAGCAATCGGTTGTAGGGAGGGATTCGTGATGGCTACAACCGCGTCCTCGCCTGTGCATGCGGCATCCACCCAAACGGCATCCGGTTCCATGCCATAGTGTTTGTGGAGCGCCCGCGCCCGTGCGCGAGCCGTGCGGCGGGGTCCGTGGTAGGTGGGGTGCATGGAACGGATAAAGGAGGGAGTGAAAGAAGAAAGGAAGAGAGAGGTTCCGTAGTGGAGGGTTCCGGAATAATTTCGACCACCTGGGGATCTTTAACGCGCACTGACATCGCACAGCACACGGGTGCCTTAACGTTTTGCCTCCATAAAAACGCAGCCGCCGCGGTCGGGTTCGAGCCCGGGAACTCCGGACCAGCAGCCGAGCGCCCTAACCACTGAGCCACCGCGGCGGGTATGGCCATTCCAAGTTCTGGAGCAATTTTGGTGCAGAAAAATATCCATTTCGCCGCTCGGCTACTGATCCGGAGTACCCGGGTTCGAACCCGACCGCGGAGGCTGCGTTTTTATGGAGGCAGAACGCTAAGGCTCCCGTGTGCTGTGCGATGTCAGTGCGCGTTAAAGATCCCCAGGTGGTCGAAACTATTCCGGAGCACTCCACTACGGCGCCTCTCTCTTCCTTTCTTCTTTCACTCCCTCCTTTATCCCTTCCCTTACGGCGCGGTTCAGGTGTCCAACGATATATGAGACAGATACTGCGCCATTTCCTTTCCCCAAAAACCAATTATTATTATTATTATTTGTATCAGAACGATAATTCTGGAGCAACCCGGGAGCAGCATGAACTGAATAAAGGAGTCACCCAGAAGAGTTTGTTATTAACGAGATCATGTTTAACCGTGTGTAGCTAGGAAGAAAAAAATTACACAAGAAAAGTGCCCATAAACAAGAGCGACAAAACATTTTATTAATGCTGGCACTGTCTCACACGGAAGTGCAGCCACGCATGCTTGACTAAATGTAAGTGCATGTTCACTTGAACCATTCTTTTTTTCATGTTGGCACTATGTCAACGCTTCTTGGAATTTTTTACAAATTCACCAAGGTCACAAAATGAATAAGCAAGGCTGAAATTCCCTTGTTCCAACGACGCTAGACCTCGATGGACTTGCCCCAAGTTTTTGTTCTTCAAACCAGAAGATGTGGCTTCTTCTGCCCGCTTCAGGGGTGACTGACATGATGCAACCGACATGATGCGCGAACATGGAGGAAGGAAAACTCGGGAGAGGCCCTCGCTATACGAGCTGCACGCTAAAAAGTCTGCCGGAAGTCATGCGCTTTCTCAAGGACAAGTAGGAGTCTTTGGCCGAACGCGCAGCCAATAGCAACGCTTGGCTCAGTGGCGTCGTCTGCCGCAATGCCTGCTGCGCATGCGCAAGCGCGCTGAGACGGCAGAACAGTAGGAGTGGGGGGAAGAACAGGGGGCAGCTGGTTTTAAAAAAATATGATTTAACCACCTCTCCTGAGTTCTTTCCTTTCTCCATGTGGCGAATGAACTGGCTGCATGCTAAATTCTACCACAAGCCAGCCTACCCTGGATTGCCAACTGCGGAAACGTTTTAGTAAGATGCCAACTGAAAGCCTTAATTGTTCCAAGAATAGTCGTTTTACCGTGACCGCGTCTTCCTTTTGGCGCACCTAAAGCGCAATATTGATCAGTTTTCCGCTTTTGGAGCAGACTGGAGCAGCAAAATGCAAATGCATCGGAATGGTGCAAATGGAGCAGCTGGAGCACCACTGAATAATGAACCAGAATGCAAAAAATGCGGGCAGCTGCTTTTCTGAGAAGCTAATTTATTAGCTTAAGAGTATGCAATGCAGATCTCGCACAAAGCACAGAGGAACAACAAACAAGCGTCCATGAAATCTGTCACTTCGCCCCACGAACCGGGCTCGTTGTGCGTTGCGTCCGATTAGAAGGGCTTTTCCCCAAAGCTTGCTCTCGCCCCCTTGTGATTGCCATTCACTTCACTGCTGCTTCTAACCTGCGACCTGGCTTCATTGTCCGACGTCTCTGATGGCATATTCGCAAGTCGCTCTAGGGCATCGAACAATACAGAGCCTTGTCTCTGTTCTCCTCCAGCGTGGCCTTGTACAGAAACAGCGGATGACGGCTCTCCTTTCTCAGATACCTTCGCATCAACAGCAGTCATCGATTTGGCATTATCTGGCAGCGATCTTACACCAGACATTTCGTGAGCTGCAATCGCCCTGAAAAGTGATTCCGCAGCGGATACCTTCTTGACTTCCCTGCTACCAGAGTCCTCAGGGCCGCAAGCTTCAGCTTGAGCGGTATTCCCGTTCTTGGCAGCTTCCTCTTCCTTTTCAGGATCACACGTCACTGGCTGAGGACCCGTTTCATCCCTGGAAGAAGGCTGCCCCTTGTCAAAGGTTTTCGTTTCAACAGCAGCCGTTGATCTGGCATACTCTGACAGGGCCGTCACCACAGACACTTCGTGAGCGCTGATCGCCTTTGCAACAGACTCTGCGGCGGCCTCCTCCTTGACTTGCATGTTGCCAGAGACCACAACGCCACAAGCCCTCTGGCCTTCAGCTTCAGCACTGTTCAAGTTCCCCGTGGAAAATTTCTGCTCTTTTTGGGGTTCAAACTTCACTGGCTCAGGAGCCGGTTGATATTTGGTTTTTGTCGAGACATTGGACGCAGTCTTCGCACGTACATGTAGCGGGGCTAGGCTCGACAGCTGCGCCTCTTGAGCAGTCAACGCTGCCCCACCACTTTCGATTACAGATTGCAGACGACCCTCCACTGATGCCATGCAATAATTGCGAACTCCTAGAGGCGCTGTTTCCACGCACATGGCCAGAAGAGCGGGGCTCAGGTCGCGGGCGTACTTGAGCAGCTTTGCCACGTACCTGACAGCTTGGTCCTCAGCGCTGTCAGGATTTGACTCCGTTCCGGTGTCCTCAGGCTCCGCTTCTGAGGACGGTGCCTCCTGCACAGTCTTGAGACACACTCGGTTGACCGAGCACAGGTCAAAGATGCCAGGGTGCACGTGGAACAGTTCAATGACCTCCAGCTCGGGGTATACGCATTCCAAGTAGTCCCTACAGTTCGGTGGCGCAGTTCTAGCCGTGTGGACGATGTAGTTTAAGCATATTGCCCGCGACGGTGATGCGGCATCTATGTGCTTGAGAATGTCGGTGAAGTAGTGCACTGCCAAGAGTTCAGTGTCCGTACTCCATCGACCTTCCGGCCAACGTGGATGCTCTTGTCTCAAGCTTACCTCACCGGCTTCCGAGACGCAGAAGATGGCGGGGTGTCGCTCGATTATATTTCTCACTTTGGCTACCACGGATCTGCCGCCGGTGAGACATGGAGCCACCGGTGATGACGAGCACTTAGCTATGAGAGTGAGCTCCGGCAGAGATAGACTGGGTGAGTGTCCGGAGGTACCTCTGCAGTGAGCCTGAACCAGGTGTTTCAGAAATAAGGCTTCACCGTAGTGGGGTTCAGAGTACCTGAGAGTTACGTATCCACTGTCTTCTTGTGCAGTTACAAAATGCCAGGGGTAAAGCAGAAAAAACCAGTTCAGGTTGTTGCGGTAGCCCACGTCCAGCACATTTCTGTCGTCCTCCTTCATGAATGGGAGGTACATTCCCAGCGTGTGGACATCACACGGGTTGTCTCTAGTCGACCTGATTTTTTGAAGAAGATCAACAAAGAAAAGAACTATGTTGTATTCTCTCACGTATTCCACGTCGGTCCTTCTCTCGAAGCTGAGCGTCATCCGTGCAACAGTACCGCTCTTATTGACCGTGAAGTCTCTCGGGTGCGACCTGAAGAAGGTTTCCAAGTTGCCGTCATACAAGTTTATCAAGTGGTCGGACATACCGGGAACTGCAGACAGATAGTTGTAAAGAGCTGGGCTGCATATATCTATGCCTTCAATTGCCGCCTGGGTCTGCAGTGCCAGGTACTTGGCCAGCCAATGATCCACGGCTGCGGTTACAGAGTCTTCGGCCACGGTCACAGTGTCCTGCTCGGCCTCATAGCAGAAGTAGGATGGCCTCTCGCGCACAAAGTGGCGCAACAGGTCTTCGGCGCCCGGCGCGAAGTAAGCGGCCATCTCTTCGTCGTCTGCGTGTGGTCGACAGACGGCCATTAGCTCAGACACTGGCCAGCTCGGTGAGCGCCTGTGTACGAGCAACTGCCACAGCCCGGACAGCAGTTTCAGCTCTGCCGTCGACATGGTCAGCACCCTGAGCCACGGCTCTGCAAGGAAGAAGAAACACAATCATCCACACGCTGCCGCGTACTTGTATGATGCAAGGGTTGTTTCAATGGAAGGGATCTTACTCGATGACCGCAACGTAAGCACCTCGGGAACGGGGAGCACAGTGTCAGCGTTCGAGTCAACAGCCAGCCGGTCACAGAAGAAAGCTCCGCTTCTTCTTCTTCTTCTACGCGGCACCCGGCAACGCCACGTGGAATAAGACAGCATCGGCGGGGTAATCGCGAAAGCAAAAAAAAAGGACATTTACGTAATAAGCACCTTCTCACTACCCTCGAAGCACACGAATATTGAGCTGTGTCAACTTTTGTGAGACAGCGAGAGGCTGTCTTGTGGCTGTATACTTTTTTCCTTTCTAGTGTGTTTAATATGCAGCATACAGCGCGTCCACTCGTTGCGGAGGGTATGGCCATGACATCGTCTTCAACTCTGGTCTGCACAATGGTGTAAACGGAAGAGAATGACAGCGTCTGCGGCCATAGGCTCCCATGGTTGTGGCCACTGACAAGCCGCTAGTGCATGCAGCTGCAGTCCGAGGAGAACGCGCGTCTGAGGGCTTCTCAGGATATCTCCTCGGACAGAGACATCGCGGGTACACTATCGACATGCCGGCCAGCGTACCATCGAACAGGCATGAAAAAGCGGTCGGCGAACGGAGCTAGTGTACAGTTGCGCCGCTGTCCGGCTCCCTAGTCGGATTCGCCTGTTATAGGGGAATAATAATAATAATAATTCGTTTTTGGGGAAAGGAAATGGCGCAGTATCTGTCTCATATATCGTTGGACACCTGAACCGTGCCGTAAGGGAAGGGATAAAGGAGCGAGTGAAAGAAGAAAGAAAGAAGAGGTGTCGTAGTGGAGGGCTCCGGAATAATTTCGACCACCTGGGGATCTTTAACGTGCGCTGACATCGCACAGCACACGGGCGCCTTAGCGTTTTTCCTCCATAAAAACGCAGCCGCGGCGGTCGGGTTCGAACCCGGGAACTCCGGATCAGTAGTCGAGCGCCCTAACCACTGAGCCACCGCGGCGGGTAATGGGTGGTGGTCATAATGGATTTTCAAGACAACCTGATCACCCCGCTCATGTCGCTGCGACGCGGCCGCCGTTTTGTTGCGCTGCCATGGTTTCCTGCTTAGGCGCGCCGCGCACTTGAAAACCCGCAGAGATTTTTTGTGCAAAAGCACTACTTCACTAGCAATCCTGAAAAAGCCGATGGGTCTCTGAAGCCTGGACCGTTGTCCTTTGAGATGAAATGACCTTGGCGGGATTTGACCGCCGGTGAACCTGGTGCTGGGATGGTGGACAGGCTTGACCTAGTCTCAAAATTAAATTAGCCCACCTCCGAAATTTGGTGGCCCATCCCCGAAATTTTGAAAATTGAATTGACGACACCCCATTAAATGGGCTTGGCCCATCCCCGGAATGAGTTTTGGTGAGCCCCCAAATTTGGGTAGCCCACGCCCGAAAATTGAGTTGACCCGTTTTCGGAACCATACCTTCGCACAATATTTCGTGCTTAGCAATGATAAACCGCAGACATTTTTTTCTTTTTTCAATGAAAAACAAGTCCACATACTGCGTTTGCATTCCCTGCTCTCCGCAAAAAACGGGTTAGCGGGAGGAGGAGGGATGCTTCAGTCGCGCTCCGTAGTGGTCTTTTTTTTTTTAAAGGGAAAGGGCGGGGGGGGGGGGGGGGGGTGGCGCTTAATCGGCGCGAGCGCCGGCCGTTTGCCCCCTGCTGTCGAGATCGCGAGTCGAGGGCAGTTGCCGAAAGGGTACATTGCCGCCTTCCCACCTCCAGTACTTGTCTTAGCTCGTCCCTTGGCCTTGGGCAGGGCGAAATTATTTTTGTTTTTTTTTCGTCGTTTTCTTCGTTTAGGCTAAAGAGTTTAGCTTATCCCCAATAAACGTTAAAAATGATGATTTTGTTGCACGAGTTTCATGGAGGCCGCAATGGAAGGCGATTTTCTCCTTGCACTCTCCCTTTCGTGTGCTGAGCAGGGGATGAAAACGTAGCCTGTCAACGAGGGTTTTCTGTTAGGAGAAGCCTTCGAGGGAAAGCTGACTTGCAGAATTTTGCGGGTGGCGTCCACCAGTCGTCTATGTGCCCGCGCAGATGACGTCAGGTGGCCGACGCCGACTGGCTCGTCGAGGCGCCACCTACGCACGCGCATTCGCGGCTTGCGGCCGCGATAGGCCAGCGCTACCGCTTACCGCGAGCCGCCAATGTGCATGCGCAGATGGCCCGACGCGGCACCGACAACTGGCCTGCACCTGGTGCCTCTGGGCCATCTGCGCATATGCGATACGCGGTAACGCTGGCGGTACACGCTGTGCTAATACTTTGTTGACAGCGTCTAGACGTCCCCACCGTCCACGCGTGACATAGAAAAAAAAGTTGGTGCGCTCGGGGCGTGGTGGAGAAAAATGGAGTGTTAGGATAGTAAGGACCAGATGTCGCCTCGTGGCTAACCTGGCGTTAGCAATGCTTAAGGTGGATCCACACAACGGACCATCGACCCGTGGACCGGGCGTGACGTGACGTCCCAATTCCGCCCCGTGAGGTTGGCGCATGGCCGGCGTTATTGGTGAATGAATGTAGCATTTGCGAATGACCCTGCGCAAGCCTCATCCGCTTACCGCCGCCTGCAGCGGGAAAGGTCAGAGGAGGGGGTGATAATAGAGTTAGACGTGCGGGCCAGTCGCGGACTCCACGGAGGGGAAGCGTGACGTCACGAGACAACTGACGACACGAGACATTCGCAGGCGAATGGTCCTTCATTAAAGATGCGCGCGGCCTTTCGCCGTGCTCCGTTCACCGACATCGCGGTCCAGGCGCTAACCTCACGGGTCAGGAGCACTGATCACCATTAACTGCCTGGATGCGGCATTCCCGCTTTCCGAAGAGGGCGCTAGCCAAGCTGGCTGGACGCCCGCTTTCCGAAGCTGGCCCTATATAGTCAGGCCACCAGAAGCTGGACGGCATGCCCCAAAGTTCGGTGTCTGCTGTGTATTTCAATGCAAAAAGTCGCGTCTTTCGCCCTTTCGTTCTCAGTGTTTTTTTTTGTGTGTGTCGTTCTCGCATAATGTGTGTTGTTATATAAATCAAAAGAATAAGCAAGCTGAACGCGAGAAATGTGAGCACTGTTTGGTGAACCCTGTAATTTCAGAGAAACCGATGAAAACAGGCGTGCAGGTCTCAATCTGCCGCGGCAAAGCGGTACGTGCAGAAAACAGTTCGTTCTTACTGGTTCTTGTCTTCCAAGCGTAATTAGGAGAAGTAGTGGAATGACGACGAGGCTAAGGTCATCTTAAAAACCGAATTTTCGCGTAGCAAAGAAAAGGCGAATGATGGCGCGGAAATTCTGACACTCGAAGAGCCGCTCGTTATACGGCTGCTGCGGTTTCAGCTTCGAGTTGCAGGCGGCCGATGTCTCGTCTCATCGATGGCTGGTGATGTTTATCGCTTTAGAGCAACACTTGCCTTCCAGACGTGCTTTTAACCTAAGTACATAGCATAGCCGCGTTTCAGCTGCACAGCGCGGAAAGAAACTAATGACGAGAGAAACGAATGCTGCTGCCTTTCTCGATGTGCACAGCGCGAAATAAATTGTGGAAGAGGAAGAGAAACGGAGGACAAGTCGGAGCTCTTATCAAAGAGCTCTGGGACAAAGCGCTGTTACAAGTCAACTGCACCGAGCATCACGAATCAACGCCCATTCAGGCATAATTTGGTACAGTACGAAACAGTACTTGATACACTCTGTTCTAAAAGCAGTACCATACCTTTTGGAGGCGCTGACTTGAACCGAAACACCGTCGGCACCTCACCAGGTAGTAGCCGCGTCCTCGCTCCGATTCGATCGAAGCAAAATTCAGCAAAGTGGTCACTGCAAAGTCGGATTCCTGATGAAGGATTCCACCTGTTCTGTCGTAAACTTATCCCCCGTTGATTGTATAACTTGGGCTTGGAACGTGCATCACAGTAAAGAGCAGAGTTTGCGGCGCTATAGCGCAACGAGACGACACAGAGCTGAGAAGACAAGGCTCGACGTCTTGTCGTCTGCTAGTGTCGCCCCATTGCAATGCAAGGGGCCCTTATTTTTGAAACGTCTTTCCCGAAGACTTTGCTGGTCACCTCATGCAGTCGACGGCGCAACAGGTAGACATTGTCGTGGAAAAAGAGTAGAACGGCGAAAAGACGAAATGCCAAGGGGAAAACGAAAACTGATACTGAGAACCGTGCTGAGGTCCGATTTCGTGCACTGCCAGAGGCTGACTTCTGGGTCGCGGCCGCTTACTTCCGGTGCCTTCAATTTTGGGCGCCCGATTCGCCATCCAGCCCCCTAGTGGAGATCAGTGGTCGGGAGTGGTGGGAAGTCACGTGACGCCTGGTCCGCAAGTGGATTCACACTACGGATCATTAGCCCGCGGATCAGGCGTCGCATATTATTCCACTACTACTGCTAGAGGCGCGCCTGGCCCACGTATGTAGAAAGGCCGCGTGCATGTATAATCCACCCATCGCCACTTCTCCGACCTTCGCCTTTGCAGTTGGCGATTAGCTGATTAGGCATGAGCACGGTCTTTCTCCATGCTAGGTTCACCAACGTCACCGGCCAGGCGCGGACCTCACGCAGCGGTAGTGGGACGTCATGTGACGCCTGGTCCGCGGGCCAATTCTCCGTCGTGTGAATCCACCTTTACGGGACCCAGCTGCGTTTCCACAGCGGAAAGTGTTTCCACGGCGGAACTGGAACAGTGGAACGCCATTATGCAATATCGTAAATGAAGTGGGAGCTGTTATGTGATGTTTTAGTATATGGCTCCGAAACATTCAGCCCAAGTCTATACTGTGTAATTTTTTCCCTTCATCTGCAGCATTGCTACACAGCCTGAATGTAGAAGCCGAATCTGAATAGGCTGGACACAAAGACATCGTTGCTGAAGGCTCATGTGGGACATGTATGTGCTTTTATAGTACTATACTCGGCCAAAATGTACAGAAAGTACGCTGGAAAATATATCTGATTTCCTACTGAGCCGTGCACGAGCCGAGAAGAGGGAAGCGACAGACGGGGATTCCCCTTCTCCACGCCGCGCCTTCACCCTCGTCCCTGAAAACAGTCTCTGTAGGAAACAAAATTGAAGCGAAACGCTAAAGGCGCCCGTGTGTTGTGCGATGTCAGCGCACGTTAAATACCCCCAGGTGGTCGAAATTATCCCGGAGACGACCACTACGGCACCTCTTTCTCTCTTCTTTCACTCCCAGCTTCCTCCCTTCCCTTACTGCGCGGTTGAGGTGTCCGCCAAGAAGTGAGGAAGTTACTGCGCCGTTTCCTTTCCTCAAAAATTGCTAATTGTGCTGGAGGGGCTCGACATATTGGGCCGGGTTCATAATAGAACACTGTGGTGGTGCGCGTTGTTGCTCGAGCTTGCAGCACAACATCAGTGTGCAGACCATTTGATGAATCCACAGTTCGCACGACCCTTTATGTAGAAGCATTAATCACGTTACTTCCTCGCTATATGTGGGTGAACGTAAAGGAGGTGAAATTGACGCAGTAACGCGTGTGGTGCTGTTGCCGCGGGACCATCACGCCGTGACTGGTGGACAGGAGCTGCATGAAGTAAAATAACTCAGAGCTGCTGTTACTTTGTGGTACGGTGTTCGTCGTTGACGCGAAGGATTTTCTACCAACTTACCCTGATGCGACCCCCTTTGTCTGCGTCCATTCGTGAATAAATAGTCAATGTCCGCCGTTGGCCGTCCCAGTCATTTACAAACGCAGCCGCGGGTGTTTCATTCCGCAAATTTGGCGTAGTTTTAATGCGACAGCTGTCCTTTCGCGTGCCGAGGACATGTCTGTCTGCCTCTTCCATCTCCGCAGCTGGGGCAGGCAGGCGCTACCACTGCACCACAGTCGGCTTGTGGCACTACTACCGGTTGCCCGAAAAAAAAAACTAAAAACAAATGACTGTGACCTGGGCGTGCACTCGTCAGCACGTCTGTCTAGAGCGCTCGCACGCCGCCCTGTCGTGCAAAGGAAGTGAAATTTTGGAGCACGTAAATCTGTTCTAAAGACGCTGCTTGCGCTGGAGTGAAGCAGCATATAGTTCAGCTATAGAGCAGCTGAGTCGAGATTTCACTTCGCTTGCTGCGCAACGCACCGCTCCAGCGCTCTAGACAAGCGTGCTGACGACTGTACCTCTGCCTCCGCCGCCATCATGCATGCGTGTTCTGTATCGTGATCAACGCGAGAGGAAACACGGGAGCGCGCGGTGGCCGCTCTCAGAAAGGGGAAGGGAGATGCGGTAGTGTTAGCTGCTGACACTCCTGCCGCGCCTGTGTACACAATATGCGGAACATTTCGTCAGCAGTATCACACTTATCGGCAGTGCGTCCTTGTGCTAGCGACAAATACATCTGCTTATTAGTGCATTGGTACTTACTGTGTGCATTGCCCGCATTTAGCCGTTGTGTGTCTCTGCTCACCTGGCCACCGGGTGATGGGCAACGTACTGTCGAGGTGCGTGTGTGTGTGCGCGCGCGCGCGTGTGTGTGTACGTGCGTGCGTACTCCCAGGTATTTATCACTATCACAAGAACGCATTGCCGATAACTGTGATACCGCTGACGAAATGTTCCGCATATTGTGTACACGGGTGCGGCAGGAGTGTCACCAGCTGTGCTGGCACTGTCTGCACACACGCACGCACGCACGCTCGCCTAGAAAAGTGCCCGCCGTTGCAGGTGGCAGTTCAATTCATCGCGAGCGAGAGGTTGCTCGGAAAGAACAACCTGGGTCTCAATCCCCACCGGTGGCAGCACCTGCCGTCGCAGGGCAGTGGCGCATCGCTTAATCGCTGCACCACTGCGCCAGGAGTGGTGCGATTACTCCCAAGTATCTGTTGTGAAGTAGAAAATGGCCAATTCCGCATATATCGGCATTCGGCCTAACTGCGCAAAATCGACCGTCAATTTTTTTCCCTCCCCATCTCGGTTTTTGTGTGCAGCTTCTTTCCGCTTCACGACACTGGTAGCGATACCGCGGAGTAATGCTTTGCAATTCTCCCCAGATGGTGTCGCCGGGCTTCGCCACATGTATACGGTTTGAGGAGGGTACCTGCCACGCTTTCATATTACCCGATCACGATACACTTAGGAGCAGCTGGATGAAGTATAGAATGCCCTGCACCGTTTCCTTTGGGAACTGCATGGAAACTTGCCTAGTGACTTCTCTGCACGCGCTGCTTCGAATTACAACGTTAAAAATTCAGGGGAATACTTAAGTCACCTTGCGTGCATCATGGCGAAAGCCCTTGTGTCGTCTTGTTGAGCTCTCTAGCTCAACACGATCCCCTCACGCTTCTCGAATTAGTTTCGGTTTCAAGTTACGACACACTACGCCTTCGTTATATCCGGTGTGTTCGCTGTAACCGGTTTGAAGTTACGACATACTACATCTTCGTTATATCCGATGTGTTCCCTATACCCGGTTTCAAGTTACGACATATGGCTTCTAAAACACCCTCGTTTCATCGGACTAGGTGGCCGAGTGGTTAATGCGCTGTACTGCTAATCCACTGGGCTCTGCCCGCGTGAGTTCGAATTCCATCCTCGTCGAAATTTGTTTTTCTTTCATTTTATTTGATTGACAGGTGGAGCGGACACTTCTTGAACACGTTTCATGCGGACAGGTCTTGCGCACACTGATGAGGCAAGAAAGGCTTTCGCCTTAATAATAATAATAATAATAATAATAATAATAATAATAATAATAATAATAATAATAATATAATTTTTCCTTGCCTAAAAAGGAAAATAGCAGCAGCAGCACAAAAAAAAAGCTGCTTCGGTGAGCATTTTGACCGGGCGGCTGCCCCCTATTTGGCAGCAGTGGACAACAAAGTTGTCAACGTAAACTCAAATGGACGAAGTAAAAGGCAAACATTCAGCTCAAAAAGCACAATATTATTACTTCAGGAAAATAACATACTGAACACAGACAACAAAACGCGTGGCAGGAGACATATGCACGCACAGAAGGCTATCATTGCGAAGTTAAAAAATTAGTTTTTATGTAGGCGTACTAGCTAAAAGGCACTGCTAGTAAGTGTGACCAAATATACTCTTAGCAAAAAAAAAACGCCCAAATGGTAGTAAATGGCTGGTCCTGTGGTGCACCCAAAGGAGGTTTTATTTACTTTCTGTACAAGGGAGGTAACAGGAATGCAAGGTAGTAAAATTTTTACTAACCACAGAAATGGAGCACAGACGTGGTGCCATGCCTTATGCATCCTCATTCAGGATTATCCTTGCAGCAGTGCCAGCGACGGAAACGGACAGGGAAGATGCGGGGGCAGCCGGAAACTCAGGTCGGGCAACTGTGGTGCTCTCACGTGACTCCGTACCGTGCGCACTTTTTGCCGCCTGCAAGCCCAGCGGCGGCGTAGGCGGTGGCCACGGCAGGAGTCGTCTACTTCTCGTCTGCTTGTTCATTGCGAGCTCGTTTGGTTCCCTGTTATCATGGATGAAGGGATGTAACCATACAATCAACATTTCGAAACTGAAAAGGGATTTCAAATCAGTTTTCATGGTCATGCAAAGTGCTATAGTTGACTAAAACCAGAGCAGAAGTTGCAAATAAGAACACCACCGGATGTAATTTGGCATGACTGTGTTTGCTTTCATCTTCTTTAAAGCTCGGTTTCTTAATAGGATTGATGAACAATGCAGCCTCATCAGCGAAAATCAAGAGCGTGGCGTTGAAATTGTTCCATCACACCTCCATGTTGAAGTATAGCGCACTATAGTCTGCTGCCACACACCGCGCGAACCACACCGCAAAAATGCTGCGAGAATGAGGCCCAAGGGGGGTCTGCGGTGTGTCGGCGCGAATAAAGGAAGATCAGATATGGTGGATGCGCGCTGGAGGCGTCAGAGGAGCAGTTCGATGTAGCTCACTGTAGCGCAAAACGGCGACAATCGGACATCTTGCACCGGGGCAGGTGCCCGTGAAACAGCAGAAGCAAGCAGTGGTCCAGTCCTTGTGACGATGGTAACCAAAGGGACGTCATCACCGCCATTATAGCGCGACTGACCAGAATCAGGCGAGACACTAGGTGGCGCTACGGACGGCGCAAATTGATGTATTTTTTAACCTGTTTGCGACTTAAGGAGCGCTGAAACCAAGAAACTGCACTGCAGAGCGCCCAAAATGCTTCTTGCGAGCAAATGATTTTAACGCGACTGCATTAAGGAGCTCGCGTAGCAGAGAAGTCGTCGGCGTCGGCGGCGTTGGCCGTGAGCGAAAAATCCCTCTCCTCCTCGCAATGTACGCCACTGCCCCAACAGATGGCGCGCGACGGCAGCGCCTCCCGCTCGTCTCGTTCGGGCGCAGTGGGGCCGTGCGGGCACGCAGGAATCACGCGGTGAGCGGCGAACGCAGCGCATATCCAAAGCGCGTTCACCGCGAAGCTTGCGGCTTGCTGCCCGTTCGTTCGGCGCGGAAGCTATGCTGGCGTTCGTGGCATCGGGTTTGTCGAGAACGATGTTCTGACGAAGTAAGACTGCAAATTGAGTCCCGCGCGTTTCGACAAGGCGCCTGGCAGCGTTTGTACGTGGTTTGCCGCTCCGCGCGTCCGCTTCACCGTACGCAGCAGAGCGATTTGTCTCACGGACAAGGCGTCGCGCCGAACGGGTGATGGCGTTCCGTGGTCTATCTGGCAGTGCTGCAACACGGTGTCGCGTTCCACTCTTAAAAGGCGAAGCTTAAGCGTCCTCCAGTTTTTTTTTTTACTCATCGGGAAGCTTAGCATGAGTTCGCTTAGGTTTGAATATTCGTTTCTGACATAGTAACGCATAAAACGTGTGTAATATATATTTTTATTCTCCTATTTTTGTAACTGAATATGTTTACTATTTTACCGCAGCGGTGGCCAAGTGGTTGAGCATCCGCCTCGCATGCGGGAGGTGCGGGGTTCGATCCCCAGTGCCGCCGGGTACCCATCGGTGATACAATGGGTACAAGCTTTCCCCTGGTCTGGTGCTCGGCTTATTTAGGGTGAAATGCTTGGGAAATGAGTCTTCGACCCCACCTAGAGAATTTGAAAAATACCTTGTGCCATGGCGCTCTTTGGCCATAGATGCCCTTGCGCCATAAAAATCCATCATCATCATCATGTTTACTATTTTTTGTGCGTCTAAAATTTTGACAATCGGATTGTTTCATATTGGCAAGCAGTACTTATTTTCTTTTTTTTTCTGTATGTCGTTAAGGAGAGAGCTCTGCTGGCTACGCCCTGATGTGCTGCAATAAAGCAAACTTTAAATTTATGGGCGAATAAATTTTTTTTTGCGCGCACCACCCTGAAATACCCGGTTTTCCCGCGGTCAGGAAAGAGTTATCTAGACCGAGTGGGAGTGCGAGCACCTTTTATTTTAATTCTCACTGACCTTTGCAGCCTGCACTGCTGTAATATTTTTCAAGCTCACAGCTGTTCAGTCGTTCGTTCCATGTACAGCCCCAGTATCATCGCTATTTATTTAGGGAATTGATTTATTACTCAAGCAACCTGCACGGTGCGCCCTTTCCGGCGATGGTGTTTCTCACGCTCTTGAATAATATATAATTGGTTTTTTGGGGAAAGGAAATGGCGCAGTATCTGTCTCATATATCTTTGGACACCTGAACCGCGCCGTAAGGGAAGGGATAAAGGAGGGAGTGAAAGAAGAAAGGAAGAATAGGTGCCGTAGTGGAGGGCTCCGGAATAATTTCGACCACCTGGGGATCTTTAACGTGCACTGACATCGCACAGCACACGGGCGCCTTAGCGTTTTTCCTCCATAAAAACGCAGCCGCCTTGAACGCAACTGCAGGCTTCATGCAGCGCGAAAAAGCGAGTCTGCATAAATCATGCCGTGCCTAAAACAGCGCACTGCACAGTTGGCAAGATGTCACCGCCAAATCCGCTGGGACCTGGTTGCGTCTCTGCGTGGCAGCAGATCGGCACCCCGTTGTTGTTAGCGCTAAGGTCGAGTGGCGGCGTCGCGTGACGGCAGCGTATACTGCCAGCGGTGCCCCCGCGGCGATGGTGCGTGCCGCTGAAGAAATGCGCTGCCGCATGTGTCCGAGGGCGGGCGAGCGTCGCAGCGTGCGGGAATTTCCTTGTCCGGCGCTCTGGGCGCTGCTTGGGAGCTTTGCCAAGGACTCGCCGTCTCGCATTTCGCTCTTTTTTTTTTTTCCGCGTGCGAGTTCCGACTGCCCGCGTACAAATATGCGTCGACTGCGCAGTGTCGTACCAAGACTTGTTTTTCTTATTCGGCTTCACGCCTCTCGGGTTCGGTTCAAGTGCGGCTCTGGAGGTTCCAGTCCGGTTCATACGAGCTTGTATGCGTTCGGGATGAAAGAAGAAGAAATGAAAAAATAAATCACGCGTTCTCATTTTTTGAAGCCTCTTAGCGTGATATCGGTGGCAATATTGAAAAAAAAATCGTAGAATAATTTTTGACGAGCTGTCGCGACTGCGCGCCAACTTAATGGCATCCTAGCGAACGTGAGCGAGGGGCCTGAAGAAAGAAAGGTACAGCTTTTGGGAAAACAACGGTATTTTCACCTCACAATTTTTCTGAGGTTAAGGCGAATTGGCCTGAAGTGAGCCGGTGGAGCATGGAGTGTTTCGGAAAGTTGTGGCGCACCAAAAGACGCCGGAAATGTCGCGATTTCTGCATATATAACTTTATTCTGAGCATCTCTTTTTTTAACGCTGTGCGAAACCTTCGGAGAGATTGCGGCCACTCTCACATGTTGGTAGCGGCTGAGGCTGCTCGAACTTAATAATAATAATAATAATAATAATAATAATAATAATAATAATAATAATAATAATAATAATAATAATAATAATGGTTTTGGGGGGAAAGGAAATGGCGCAGTGTCTGTCTCATATATTATTGGACACCTGAACCACGCCGTAAGGGAAGGGATAAAGGAGGGAGTGACAGAAGAAAGGAACGTCTCGCGGGTCGACATGGCTGGTGGAGGGGGCTCCCGCGTTCTTAACTTTCGACTTATTCGACTCCATCGCACGGCAGCAGCATAAGGAAGCGCAGAACGAACATACCAAACGTAAATAGGCAGTTTTCTTCCCGGTTTTAACCGAACAATACCGTAACGTCCACCGGAATATATTTTATATATATATATATATATATATATATATATATATATATATATATATATATATATATATATATATATATATATATATATATATATATATATATATCGCCGTAGCTCAGTTGGTAAGAGCACCGGACGCGATATTCGGAGGTCGTGGGTTCGGATCCCACCGGCGGCGTGGTTGTTTTTTCTGCTGCTTTATAAGTAATTTTCTTTAAACCGATTGATTGGCACTACAAATTAAAAAAAAAGCATTCCCCTATGCACCTTGGTTTCGGTGACTCTTGGCATCGTATTTAATTCCATTGGTATCGTATTTAATCGACTTTTTTTGTCGAAGAAATGGCGTTCAGCACGAATTCCTGAGCAAAATTTCCTGCTCGGGGCAGAGGGGGTACCCCCCCCCCCCCCCCTCATAAATCTGCCCCTGCGTTTACGCAGTAACTTCAAGCTCACTGAAATTGGTGCCATCTGCTATCAGCTGCGCCAATTCAGCCGCTAGCAGGTGGCGCCGTCTATATGCCTATTTTCACATTGCACGTTGAACAATGCATGTCGTAGATGCCGTTAGCCCCACTAATAATAATAATTGGTTTTTGGGGAAAGGAAATGGCGCAGTATCTGTCTCATATATCGGCGGACACCTGAACCGCGCCATAATAATAATAATTGGTTTTGGGGGAAAGGAAATGGCACAGTATCTGTCTCATATATCGTTGGACACCTGAACCGCGCCGTAAGGGAAGGGATAAAGGAGGGAGTGCAAGAAGAAAGAGAGAAATACTAAAATATACTAAAATTGGAACGATACAGAGAAGATTAGCATGGCCCCTGCGCCGTAAGGGAAGTGATAAAGGAGGGACTGAGAGAAGAAATAAAGAAAGAGGTGCCGTAGTGGAGGGCTCCGGAATAATTTCGACCACCTGGGGATCTTTAACGTGCACTGACATCGCACAGCACTCTCCTGGAATGGATTTTCTCGCTGGCCGTGCACGCGTTTTAGGGCAGCGTTGGCCGCTTTTCTTCTTCGACGTTAGCGGCGCTTTCGGCTGCTTCTCGCGTTCACGCGCGGCCTCATGTGGCTGTCGTCGCCGATCAGTCGAGCGTTCTGCTCCCGGGCGTCAAACCTGCGTTCCTCCCCCCACTAGTGCCGTCGAGCACGTCAACGCTCAAGGCATTGAGACCATATACATGATGGGGGAAATGACCGCTGACGCTGATAGTGGTTTATTCTCCCTTTGTATCAGCATGGCAGGCTTCGCCCGCTGTGCCTTCAAGCAGTTACTGTAGCAGCCTTTTTTAAGGCGCCGGCACCCGTTATTTGTGCGCCGACCTAGATTCTAGCGAATGGGGCGGTCTGCGTAGCGCCGTGCGTTATCGATGCGATCAGCTGATGTCTAGCGAATGCTGCTCATGTATTCAAATGTCAGTTAGAAGCGCACACCGTAGCTTTGCGGCGATGACCGAAGGGTTTTGGGCGTCTTGCAACCACATCAGTGGCTGCGCACCAGCGTGTTTGACTCATTGCGCGCTAAATGCAAAATGCGCCCGTGTGCTGTGCGATTTCCGCGCCCGTTAAAGAACCCCAGGTTGTGTATATTAATCCGGAGCTCTCCACTATATACTGGGTTTTTGTTTTTTTACAGGGTCCAAAATTTACAGGGTTTTTACAGGGTCCAAAAAAACTTGCTTTAGTTCTATTTTAACTAGATACGCTAATAAATAATAATTGGTTTTGGGGGAAAGGAAATGGCGCAGTATCTGTCTCATATATCGTTGGACACCTGAACCGTGCCGCAAGGAAAGGGATAAAGGAGGGAGTGAAAGAAGGAAGGAAGAGGTGCCGTAGTGGAGGGCTCCGGAATAATTTCGACCACCTGGGGATCTTTAACGTGCACTGACATCGCACAGCACACGGGCGCCTTAGCGTTTTTCCTCCATAAAAACGCAGCCGCCGCAGTCGGGTTCGAACCCGGGAACTCCGGATCAGTAGTCGAGCGCCCTAACCACTGAGCCACCGCGGCGGGGCATACGCTAATAAACTTTTCTGATTTTTACTTCAGGAGGCATGGTGTTTTGGTAGGGTTGGAGGTCGTGCTCCAGTCTAGCCGAGAAAAAAAAAAAACTGGAGGGGACACTTACGCTCCGCCTTCAGGCGCGATAGCGTTAAGGGGTAAAGGGGTAATGCCCGTATATGCAGAATTGGTCAGTCCTGACCAGAGGTGGGCAAATGCCCTCATTTTTACTTTTCCTCCCTCACCCTCAATTTTGAGTCCATGGCCATCCCTCACCCTCGCCCTCATTTTGAATAGTTATCCAGCCCTTCCTCACCCTCATCCTCACTTCCGAAAATTTGCGGTCCCTCCCTCACCCTCACCCCCACATTGTCGGCCCTCCCTCACCCTCACGAACTGTCGTTTTAAAACTCCGAGATATTTTTTGTAGTCGTCAACTTCTCGCGATATTACTGAGTAACAAACATTGAGGACAAGCCCTCAAGGCACTATTGGACGAGAGGCTAGATGATTATATTGCTGTGCGTGTGCTTGTTGTTTGAGCCAATACGTGAGACAAAACCAAGACAGTTACGAGTTGAACCCCAAAATATCACTGCATGCATACATGTGCCCTGCACTTGTAACATTTCATTGTTATCTATATGCACTGCTCAACTGAGTTAGCGCATTGTGTCGGTGTACAAAAACTAATGCACCCCAAGAATGCTTAAAAAACAATGCAGTAGCTTTTACCACGACAATTACAATTAGTGCTAAGCAAAGAACAGACTCAGTGCAAAGGAAGTTTGTAGGTCGCTTAATTGCCATTACCCGATGACATTGCGATAGCACCGGACCTTCTGAATTTCACTTCTAATCTCCCGCCATTTCATGCGGTCTGCTGCATTCTCGTCTTATGACGCTTCCACGCGCACGGATGATGATGAAGACCACGCACGGAAGATGATGAAGACCACGCTTTCAAACTACAACGTGAGAGACTGGCAGTTTAACACGCGTGAACGCGGGTACGTTGCGAAGACGACGGCATTGCAACAACAGCTTGAGAGCGTATCAGTTCGTTCAGACAGGATGTTAGGTTTCTCCAAACTGATTGTTCATCTGAAGGAAGTGTATGAACCGGCCGACTTTAAACCGGAGTGGCACTCCCTCTTGGTGATGTGGCCAGCCTTACCTCGCGTTTCGTGTTCTGTTTCTCTGTCTTTTTGCGATGTGTTTCGTGGAATTTCCTAACTGCTTTTTAAATAATTTAGTTAATGTAAATTGAACACATTTTCAATGTAATAAATACCATGCTTGAAAAAAAAGCTGTGCGTTGCCGTAGTGGTCTGAAGCAGCGGCCAACGGAACTGATTTTTTAGCGCCGCCGTGGGTTCGGATCCCAGTTCCCTGGCTATGAAGTTTTTTATTTCTTTAGTGTCTTCCCCCAGTACAATGCCGGCTTTCTGCTACAGTGAGGTTCTTATGCTGTCGCTTATAATAAAACATTATTCAGGCCGCTTCGAAATCAAACCGGTCGCTAAAATGCAGCATTTCGGCTGCATAACGGTAATAATTAACTCACCGAGTCTGGAGTGAACGATTCCTGTGGTTGCCATTGTAGTGCCCTAGCGCTTCCACTCCGCCGAAGAGCGGTTGTCTGCCTGTCCGAAGCCTGCTTCCAGCATGTGGGCCACCTTGGTCACGTGACGTTGTGACGCCATCACAAGCTGCCCACCGGACTGTGAGAAAATGCCCACCGTGGCAGTTCTATTAATGATTAGTCGCGAGAGATTCCTCAGGAACAACATGGGTCTCACAAGCCCCACCGATGGCAGCACCTGCCATCGCAGGGCAGTGGCGCGTCGCTTAACTGTTGCACCTCTGCGCCAGGAGCGGAAACAGGACTTCCAGGGATCTGTGAATGTAGAGAATGACCAATTCTACCGCACTACAGATCTAAAATGATGCAATATCACGCAAAATTACGGGATATGATATATATGAACCAAAGTAAGCCAGTTCAGGTCAAGCAAAAGCATAGAAAGTCAAGATAAACTACGCGAAACCAGGGCTAATGGTGCTAGAGCACGATAATTCCTGGTTAACCCCAAGCTAAACCGCCCGTGATTTTTTTGCTTCCACGTCTACGCATTATCCAAACACTGTGTGTAAATTCCCTACCATGCCTGCAAGAAATTTGGTTCATAAAATCAGGCTCTCGATTACGTGGCCACAGGTTTCACCACGGACAGAAATAGGCCAAGGGATGTTCCTGTTATTTGGAGAGCAGTACAACTCTGTCTTTTTTAGCACATCGTACAATGCAAAGCAGAGCGAAAGATGATTCAGACCAAGATGGTTAAGCTGCTGCTTTATTTCCATGGTAAGATTGCAGTGGTTGGCTTTGCCCACCACACTGCGGCACCACTTTCCTTTACTCTAGTGCAAGCGAAAATAGAAATTAGAAACAAGATACGACTGCACTGAACTACGCGCAGTGTGAATGAAAAAATCCCACACCCACGCCGCCAGCAGGCTTTGATTTGACAGCGGAATTTCGTAGAAGCATTTTTTTTTTGCTTCGCAGCCAGTTTATTTTTTTATTTATTTATTTTATTTATTCAGTACTGCCAGCCGCCTTTCGGTGGCCAAGGCAGGAGTGGGAATGCTTTGTCAATAGCAAACAAAGAAAAAAGGGAAAAAGAAGGCCTGCAGGCAGGCATCAATATTTCTGCGGAACAGCTCAAATAATAAACGAGTAACAAACACTTTACATTAAAATCCAAAACAAGACGCGCCAAGGGCAACACTCCAGAATCGAACCAAATACCCTAACTTGACCGGCTGGGGTTGATTGCAGATAAAAATGTGCTGACGATAAGGTGACCACTTCGCGAGGTAACGCATTCCATTCGGCTATCGTTCTTGGGAAGAACGACAGCTTGTACGCAGTGGTTCTGCATTTGGTCACTACAATTGTTTTGTCGTGTTTGTGCCGAGTTTGTCGAGTTCTGTTATGCTGCATATAAGTGTGAAAGTCTATTCTGGCGTGATTATTGACGATGTCGAATAACATGTTCAAGCGATGCATTTTGCGACGAGATTCCAAGGTGGGCAAACCGGAACGGCTACGAAGGTCAGACACCGATACCCGTCTTCGGTAGGCGTTGAAAATTAAACGTAGTGATCTTCTCTGGACACGCTCTATACTTTTGGCATCCGTTTTCGTATGCGGGTCCCATACTACGTCAGCATATTCGAGTAATTGACGCACTAGGAAAGTATAAGCCACAAGCTTTGTTTTAGTGGAAGCATGTTTTAGCCGGTATCGTATTAAGCCATAGGCTTTGAAACCTCACAGCTGATTTCGGACTTAGTTCCGGGAAACAAGGCTTAGAACTTGGGAATTCAACAGCCTTCCTAGGTATGATTTGTACATGTTTTACTCTACACTCTGATCATCTGAGACTCGGGGCTGATAATGAAAATGTTGACTGCGGTACCATGGTTCCGGCTGGACCGGCGGCCACCCGCGCGACCCGGCCAGCGCCCCATTACTGTACAGGGTGTTTCACCTAAGTCTTTACAATTCTTATAAATAGGTGTTTTGACTTCGAAGAGCGCTTTTTTTTTTGGCATAGCATTGTCAGCGGTGTAGTACATCGCGGCGACGGAGAAGGCGTTCGGCTCCCCGCCTTTCGTGTTCGCCTCGTGTACCTCCAGACTGCGGAAACATCTTCCCCGTGAGCCTTCACCCGAAAAACTACCGCTTTAAAATGGGAATTCATAACGGGCTGCACAGAGAAAAAACGTTTAGCCCGGAGTACGGTTCGGGCCACCGCCCTCGCCCTCAGACAGTGAAGATCTTGCCCTCCCTCACACTCGCCTCATCATATCTTCGCTCCCTCGACCTCACCTCATCATGTCTTCTCTCACTCGCCCTCACCTCACCATGTCCTCCCTCCCTCACCCTCGTCCTCACGAATTTTCATGCGTCCATATCCTCCCTCACCTCACCGAGTGAAATCCTCATGAGGTGAGGGTGAGGACGCCCTCATGAAGGCTCGCCCTCGTGAGGATGCCCGTCTCTGGTCCGGAGTTTACATTCATAGATCCCTGGGAGTACTCATACTCCTCCTGGTCGCAGTGGTGCAGCGGTTAAGCGATGCGCCACTGCCCTTCGACGGCAGGTGCTGGCACCGGTGGGGTTTGAGTAGCCACCTGTTGAGATATTTTCATTTTGTTATATGTTGAGGTAAAGAATTTGAGAGCGAGTGACATGCGTATATATACAATTATAGACTACTTTTTTGGTTTTGTTTTCCAGACATATCGCTCTTCAAGTAGCACTTCTCTCCCCGTTCTCGAAATTCATGGCCGAAGCCTGGGGTCTGAGAAATGGGGAATATTTCGAAGTGTTGGACTAATGCCTAATTCTGTAAGAGAAGTCTATGCATGCGTTTCGGGAGATAGTCATGGCAGTGGAAGGAGTTACGAGGGAGAGGAACCACGCTGTCAACCGTAAAGTCACTGGGTTCGGACAATCAGCGGGGTGCAGCGCGCGTGCCATGGCGTGTTCCGCTGACGTCATGAAAGACGTCAGGTCAACCCTCCTTTTGAACACTGGTTACCACCCTCCGGTTACACCGACTACTTCTACAACAACGATCCTCAACTCAAGGAACGGGCCTATAAGAACTATTGTTGTAAAGTGTTTTTTCTGTCTCTGGGCTTTCGAGTAATAGACGACACCCCCCTCTGTCCTGTGCCTGCGGCGGTGTAAAGCCTCCTGATGTCTCACCAACTGGTCTACACATCTACCCTCCTAAGGCTTTCGAGTTGTTTCTAGGCCTTCGACGGTCTTTCACGCCAACCGCGGACTGGCAGCGTAAATGGACCAGATGGTAATTGTTGCTAATTGGCGACCTACGGACTTCTCGAAATTTAGCGGCGCAATAACAATTTTTTTATTTTATATTATAGTAGCTCAAATAATGTGGAGGTAGTCGGTTTTTATTTTATTCCTTCACAGTTTGGGCATTAAAGGGTCAAGTCACGTGGCCCCATCGCTGCTTCCGCGAAGCCAGCACTTCAGCCCTGTAGCCGTGGGCCTTGAAAGCGCCACCGAACAGTGCCCCGGCCTTCGGCGAGGCTCCGAGGCGTGCTCAGTAAATCGAGTAGTGAACACAGCTAACGTGTCTGCACAGCTGTTTTATGATTTACTGCTAGACAGCCACAAGAGACTGCTTAGTTGCGCATCACCACCGCGTTCGCCTTTTCCAGTCAGAAAATTAGCCTTACAAAAATTTCTTTAGTCATTCTATAGACTGTCCATAGACTTCTGATATTATAAAGTCTATAGACTCTGTATAGACAGACCCTAGAGAACAGTCTTTGGGCAGTAAAAATACTCTAGGCAGTCTATAGACAATCTGTAGATTAATGGCCACACACTTTTAGTAGACTTGTCTGTATACTATGAATAGACAAAGAAATATCTATAGGAAGTCAGTAGAGTCTATGAGAAGTCTATAGACTGTCTATAGACCATTTTTGTAAGGGAAAGGACTCGTTGGATGAGCTCGGTGCTCCTGAGCTCATGACGCGGTGGCGGCTCTGGGTACATTTAATGTGGACGCGAGTTTTCCCGGACTTTCGGCCAGTCGGCGAAGCCAGACCTTCAAACTGGAGGCACAGTGCCGTCCGAGGTGTCTTCCAAGAAACGTGGTGCAGGGCAGCTCTTGCTGCCCGTCATACTAAGTGGCACGGGCAGGGGCACTTTATTTTTCATTCTTTTTACAGTCCCACAATAATTTTTGTCCCAATATAATCTATGTCCCTATGTCCGCCTCCACAAAGCCCGTTATACTTAGTGGCACGTGCGGGGACACTTATTTTTCATTTTATAGTCCCAACATAGTATTCGTCCACCTCGGAATAGTTTTGCCTGTTTTTCGGTCTGTTTCGTTCGCTCGCTGGGGCCATTGTCATATCATGAGTGTGACGTTTTAAGGGAGCCAATAGCCGTTTAAGTCGACGTGTCATGTGATGAATGGCAAGGATTTCCAGCGGCTGCAGGTGAATGTCAGGCCACCTTTTGAGCTAAGCTCCACCTCACAAGTTGTTCGCAGTGGAGCGGAAGCTACGAGCGCGGGGAGAAGGCGCCCCTACAAGTTTGCTGTTCTTGCGCGCTCGCTAGCTGACTTGCAAGCATGGAAGCCTTCGCGGCGGACCACTGGCGTGATCAACTTTTCGTTCTCTGCTGCTTGTAGAGGCGTAACAGCCTGCGGGGTTCGGGCGGACATATGTGACTGAACGATTAGGCGGGGTTAGTCGCTATTCTTTCTAAAACTATAGATAAGATGGTTGTGTTCGGTTTGCGCTTTTTCTACGAGACTTCAGAGGGCTAGGCATCGCGCGGCAGCCGTACAGCCGCGATTGCAATGGTGGCAAGGACGCCTGTGAGCAAAATTCGCTGCAGCCTTTTCAAGCGCTTAATGGGGCGTTTTATGTTGCAGCTACTATTTTTAAGGGTTTGCTTCCTTCCTTCCGAGTGAATAGAGGCTTTAAAATAAAATTAAGATATTTTCCTTTCTTTTAGACTGATAGACGTGTAATTTACTGTTACGAAAACATTGTAAAATAATCGTAGCAGCACTGCACTTTTTGTTGTCGTATGCTTCTCAGTTTAAGTGTTTCTCAGAGCCCTGCATTTAGCTTGGCGTTACGCGTGGTTGACATCGCCTCAGCGACGCCCCCTGCTGTGCAAGTCAAAACGCACGCATTTTTGTCTGCTTTGAAACGCGTCAACGCGGGAGATGCTTCAGAGATTTCATGCTCCGGTGAGACCGAAGTCTTCCAATCCTTGAAAAATAGCGGTGTGCCTGGCACGGTGAGCGGCTGCCAAAGCTCTCTGCACCCATTCGCAAAGGTACAGAGAGCAGGTGTTTTGATATTTGCGTGTGCCCGATGAAAAGGTCCGCACCTTTCGAGAGCCACGTCCTCCGAATGGTGCACCACGGCCGCTCGATCTCCCGTGATCGAGCGGCCGTGGGTGTGTACGCTGGCGCCCCGATATCTGACGAGTATATGGATTGAACGTTGTGCTAGCGCGTGCTCACATCTCCTGCCGCAAGATCCGCTTCGCTTGTACAGTGTACACCCGTTCATGGAGTACGGGTCGTGTGCACTTTGCCCGCCTACGTCTGACGCATTGACACAAGCGGGTCGACTCAGGCGTCGTGCTGGGCAAGGTCTCCCCGACTCGGCGACTCTGCGTTCGCATGACTTCGCCGACTCAAACCGGTCGCTATTTCTCCTTTCCCCAGCGGTTAACGTGACACCTCGGCTCGATAGCCTTTGCATGCACTTTGCCGAGTTGGTCGGGCTAGTCAACCCGCTCCGTGAAGGTGGCCTGACTTTAGCCCGGCCTGCGAATGTTTACACGGGCCGGGCAGGCTTTCCTCCTGACAGATTGGGTTGACCTGCTCTTGCCGGGTTCTTGCGAATGCCAGACATATGTGTCTTGACACAGATGTTGCCGTTCACGCAGATACGATGCACTTTTGAAAGTGCTGGAGACAAACAACGATGACCCAGTTCGTTGTTCAGTGTGCCCTTAGTCAACACCTGATGACCGCAATACGTGCAGCTGCCGGCTTGAGTGGCGACTTGACGACGACCACTTGGCGTTTTCCAGCAGTTGCCCTTTGCTGGGGCTGTCTTATGTTATAGTTGCGGGGGTATACATCACAAAAGTGCACAGAGAATTGATACTTTTTGAGCGAATTGCATCCAGCGTTGCACTACTGTCAGTTGCCCTATTTTTTTGAGACTTGGAGAAACTGATACCACGCCGTGACAAAAAGAAATCAGCGTTTAAATCGTTAAATTCGTGCAATTTTTGCATTGTTATTCACAACCAGAAAGCACGTGTTTCACCGTGAAAATTAAAAATTGCTTTGAAATTTAATCCCGTCTTTAAATGTCTTTTTATTACAGGGAGAATGCTTTGATATGTATGTTTCTAAAGCAGAACAGTATTTTCATGTTGCCAATGTAGCCATTTTGCTCTATATTAAACAATGAGTTATATTTTTGGCTCCATAAGCTGTCCAGCGCCACTGTGAGTAGTCCTCTGCACATAATAAGAACACAGATAACGTAGCCACTAAAGTGGAAGGAAGGGTAGCTCTGCTGTAGGTCATTAAAGATATTTCGTGATTCCGCGAGTGGGCTCTCTCGCGCATCTTAGCTTGCGCAGTGTAGGTGCCCGGCTTCGAATTTCAAGCGAGTATAACACGTGAATGCGCGGGCTATGTGCTTGATCTGTGCATTTCGTGTTTAATCGTTTCTTTCCTCGCTTCTGTAGCGCTCATCCTCTGAACACTTGAGGCGCAAGTGTGATGTGTGCGGGAAGGTTTCGCATGTGAAAAACCACGGGTTCGGTCCTTGCCAGTTTAGTGTTGTCGTTCCTCAACTTAATTGCAGTGTAGAAAATTAACGAAATCACTTCTCATTGAACAAAAAAAATACAATATTAGCTTTTCTTCGTTAGGTTTAAGTACGTTTAAGCGTCACAAACCCCTTGTATCATCCTGTTCTGAACTATTCTGGAAAGAGTAGTTAAAACTGGATATTGCCAAAGGACAATATAAGAAACATCAGGGCATTTGGATCCAAATCATTTAAGATCCGCCGCCGCGGTGGCTCAGTGGTTGCGGTGCTCGGCTGCTGGCCCGAAAGACGCAGGTTACATCCCGGCCACGGCGGTCACATTTCGATGCAGACGAAACGCCAGAGGCCCGTGTTCTGTGCGATGTCAGTGCACGTTACCCTCAGGCGGTCGAAATTATCCGTAGCGCTCCGCTACGGCGTCCCTCATAGCCTGAGTGGCTTTGGGACGTTAAACCCCATAAACCATTTAAAGGGACTATGCAATAAATTAACTGAGATTACGTAAAGCAGGCGAGAGATAGGCATTTCATCACTCGTCACCCCAACGCAAGAGTTTTTGAGCTAGCATCAATAACAACGAAGATATAGACGATTAAAAATTGCGCTCCTCCTCTCCCCCCTCAACTCGTACACGCGGGGCACCAGACAAAAATAAAGAAAACAGCTCTGGGACTGGGCCCCGCCCATGGATACGTCATCGCTGACGTTCCTTTCGCAACTTCCGGTTGTCGCTCCTAGCACCCCAGCAGCAGTGTCGGCGGCGTGATTGCGGCGCGCGTCGGGTTTCTTTGCTTGTCGTCTGTTGTAGTTAGCAAGTAATGGACCCGGACCTCGAGGCGCGACTGCTCGCTCTTACGGCCGCGATGGGCATCGAGCCCTATGCGTTCACGCCGTACCGGCTGAACGCCAGCGACGACAGTAGCGACTCGGCGAGCCACTGCGACTGGCTCCGGAACTCCCGACAGAAGGAGGCGGCAGAGGAAAATTGAAACCATATGCGCGAAGGCAATGCCCTGGCCCGCGCTTGCCCGAGAGGGTCGCGCGGCGGCACGAGCAGACGATTTTCACGGCTACCGGAAGTGTGCCCGGGACGTTGTGGCTCCAGCGAATGACAGCGTGTGGTGGCCTGGCGACGTCATGGGTACAGTGACGTCTTTTTTCACGATTTTATTTTCAAAATCGGTCACTACGAGCACACCAATCGGCCCGCGAATTAAAAAAAAACACGGTTTTTAAAAAATTCATAATAAATTGCCGGCTCAGTTCCGGAGACTCATACTTGGTGTGAATGCTTCTTAGCATCATTTCTAAGCATTGAAAACATTTACAAGCGACTTTTTATTCATTGCATAGTCCCTTTAAGGTCCATGTACAGTCGTGCTCAAAAGTCAAGACCATGCGAATGGCAGTGATTTGCGATTTTTTTCTGTGTATAAAGGCATGCCTGACAGAGGTGTATGGGTAGACAAGCTAATATACATAGTCAGGCTCCTGCATATCTTGAAACCTGACAGTGCACCTTGAGGAAGCGCTGGCACGCAGTTCCGTCAGTTCCCTTGGTCTCCACTTTTTCGCAGGGCTGTACTTCCCATTGTCTCCACGATGTACAGCTACCATCCTGGATGCCGCCGTAGGCACTGACGCCATGTTTTAATCTTGGCTTTCTTGGATACTACCATAACTACCGGTATACAGTCCGCGGACGTGGGAAAAGTGGCCGTCTTGTGTTTGTTCATTATATTATTTTTGGAAAATTGTGCGTTTGATAGTTACATCAACATGCAGCGCATCAAAGTGAAGCTAAATGAATGTGTTATTTTACAGTATGCATTTCAAATAGATATATTGGTAGTTATTGTTAACATTTGTTCTTCTAATATGAACCTTGATTAAAATTATGGTAAATACTTATAGCGCTGCGGTGACGAAATGAAAAGAAAAAAATATTTTTAAAATTATGAAACAAAAGCGTTGTTTGTTTTGTTGTAGGATAGGAATAACTTTATTGAAATGCCGGCAGCCGACGGTTTAACGCGTAGTGACTTTGGCCAAGCGTCGGCCCGGGGTTATGCCCTACTCTGCACTACCACAGTTCGGCTCGTTTGTGATATGGGTCGTGAGGCTTTAAAGAATCATTAAGTTTAAATACTCCGACTTATCAGTGCTTTGAGCTACAAAAAATATTGCTGCACATGGAAAAAGCAATCTCTCAAAGGTATTACAAAAGCATTTTTTTTTCTGCGAATAGTTTTATTGAAAAACGCTAGAAAGTAAAAACAGTAACATAACTGTGCTTCTGAATGACAATCATATAAACTGTTAATGTGGAATTATGTAAAAATATTCAACGAAAATTTAGTGCCGACTACAGCAAAGCTTCATGATCGAAAAATATTGGCTGATATGTATTAGGTGCACCAAAATTGGTGTGCACGGCTGTATGCTGCATTGGAGAAATGCGACAGCATTTGCGTTTGAACGTAAGCAACTTTTGTTTTGTAAGTCATTGTCACATGACACTTATCACATCACCATTGTATGATGCCAGCAACATTTTGCTAGTCATTGTTGTCAGGTGACACTTGGATGACGTCATGAATTTTTTTTTTGAAAGTCATCGTTGTCTAACACCAGCACACATCCCCAACACACTTTACAGTCGTACGCACCACAATGCATTCACTTCGTGCCCCTCTAACACGTTTGAACCAGCGACCCTTCGTGGCGTATGCGTTGTGTGCCCGCCTGGCAGACAGAGGGCTTGGGTTGGAACCCAATTCCGGCGAATTTCTTTTTTTGAATGGTCATTTTCGTGCGGATACGCTCTGCCGACACGTTCTGCTGACAGGTCCTGTACACGCCACTCTTGAGACAAGAAATGCCTTCGCATTAAAATGTTGCGAATTAAGGTGATGGTTTATGGTTTATGGGGGTTTAACATCCCAAAGCGACCCAGGCTATGAGAGGCGCCATAGTGGAGGGCCCCTGAAATTTCGGCCACCTGGGGTTAACGTGCACTGACATCGCACAGTACACGGGCCTCAAGAATTTCGCCTCCATCGAAATTCGACCGCCGCAGCCGGGATTGAACCTGCATCATTCGGGCCAGCATCCGAGTGCCATAACCACACAGCCACCGTGACGGCTGCGAATTAAGATGACTATGGCCGTATACAGCCTAAGTCTGTACTGAAGCTCCGCCTATATTCACGATCGCCACACAATTCCTTCGCTACTCTACTGCAGACTTTTGTGGAGAGTAGGTGCAAGTGCGTGCGTGTGTGCTTGCGCTCTTCGGAATGGCCGTTTGATCACCACAGCTTTCGCTCCATGTTAAAACAGCTAAAGAACGATGGAGCAAATGACGACTGAGTCCTCTTCGGTTCTAACTTCTATGGTGCCGCCATCTTGAAAATTCCTTCTGGGACATGTTAATCGTGCTTGATATTTGCCTTAGCTGCATGCGACTTACGTCTGCAATGAAAGCTCATTCGGGGCCGCCTCCAGACTAAAAAGTATGTTGCTAAAAGCTTTTCTTGTTGCCCAAACAAGGAGCTAATCACAAGACGAAATTATAAGGTCAACAGTTTTGATGCATCTGCCTTGTTTGATATAGCCAAACTTTAAAGTGCCGACTTCATTTACTGTAGTGATTGCTCTGCGGAGTAATATACAGGACGCTGCGGGCTATGTCCCATTGTTATCAATTGCTGCTTTTTGTTTTTTTCAAGTTGTATCCTGCTATTAATGCGACGCATAAAAATAGCGTTTCACTTCGGTAATGATTTCAGCTACAAAAGAAAACCTTCACTGGCCAAAGCTGACGCGCAGCTGGACGAAACAGATCCTAATATTGAAAGGCACGTACAGATACCCAGCATGCACAGGACGGATTTATGGGCATTCATCTACTACGGTGTGATTGCTGCTCCAAAAGTCTGACCCTGCTGCATGCTGCTACACACGGTGACAAAATACAAGTAGTCTGCACCGAGCATGCGCCAAAGAGCCCTGCTTTAAAAGAAAGAAAATGGGTCCTCTGGTGCAGCGTGTAGTATACAGCAAACATCAACGTCGCGTATCATGCGCCTCTTCGGCGGCGAACCTAATCGTGTCATAGAATTCTTCCGGCTGTTAGTGAGCTTTCGGACACTACGTTGATCGCGTACCTTGATAGCCCGCGCCATGAAAACGAGAGTCAATCAAGCCTGCAGCTGGGTTTCACGTCGTCGCTTGGACGAAATGGGAGACTGCACGCTACTAACGTAATGTGACCATATATTCCTCGCACGCCGAGGCGGGACCGGGCGGCGGGGAGGAAGGGCAGCCACCTCCCCACCGCAACGCCCTAGCTAGGGTGCTGAACTCACCCATTACCAACCTCGGTTCAGCTCCCCAAGCCACCACCTTCACCCTTCTCAAGGATCCACTCAAAACCCATGCAGCAACGGAATGAAAAAGCCAGGGCGAAATCGAATTCAAAGGCACAAAGAGTAAGCCAGCTGCCTTCCTGAAGTGCCACCAAACAGCCGCCTCCCCACCCCACACCCGTAGCAAGGAGGCTGGCCACCCTCGACCCACCTCCGGCCTTATTCACCCCCCCCTTCCAGAAAAATTCTCTCACGTGTGTTAAGCCTCGCCTTTGACTAAAAAGACCAAAGTAATAATTCAGGGACCGAACCGCTCTCGCAGAATTGTCGCCTCAGATGTTTCATCCGCCTGTAATTTTTTTCTTCACTTGTCCTCGTTTCTGTAAACATGTAGTTATGAATAGTGATCGATGCCAACTAAGCCAGCCCTCTGCACTAGCCTGTTCGATGTTGCTCTGTTCCTTGACTATAGACGTGTACCGGTTTGCCGGACGCCAGCTGCGCATGCACAGTGGCCCCGCCTGGCCGCACCCATGCCACTGTGCGTGCGCGGGAGGCTAAAAACATCTATTCTCTCCGCAACGTGTCTAGATCCTTCGAAAGCATGTTTGGCCTTCGGCCGCGTAGTGATAATGGCCCTTTTTCTCCACTCGAGCTTCGACCGGTGAGCCAAAGAGGGACAAAATGCCGTCCCACAGCCAGGTTTGTGGGACAGCGGGACCACAGCCCTAAAAATGGGACTGTTCCGCCGAAATCGGGACGTATGGTCACATTATACTAAAGCTGCTGGGAAATTTTCGGTCGGCGTGGTTTCGAGGTTCGCTTCTTTACACTATTTTAGAAGCACCAAAAGCAGCAGGTGTCCACTGAAGCTGTGGCTTTTTTTTTAAGCGAAAGCTTTACTACCCCACTCCGTAGCTTCTTCGCCGTGTGCGCGAGCTTGACCTTGAGCCGAGGAGAAACCACGTGACAGCTATGACTTCACTCAGTCGCCGCCGCCGCCGAAACCGAGCGCTCGCAGAAACAGCCGTCAGCTTTCATTGTGTTCATTGGCGTTGGTGTTGACAACGTTCTAGACTCCGATGATTTTGAGGAAAGGAAGGGTGCATAACTGGCTCCCAGGGTCAATAAACGCCTCAATTGCGGGGGGCGGTGGTGAGAGAGAGATGTGGGCTGCATGCATTAGCGCTGACAACGTTGTGGCAGGCACGGGGCTCTGCAGCTATAGGGCGCAGCGTTCACTGGGTGACCAACCTCTTGCAATGAACCATTAACATCCACCTGCCAGGGTGGCAGGGTGGTCACACTGCCTATCCATTGTGCGGAACACACTCAACATTACAGACACCAAGACGCGTCTACTCGCCTGATACACCACAGCTTTCGCTCTCTAACCAGATTCAGCAGTAGTTAAACCGCAGCAGTTTTTTTTAACGTGTGTGTTGGTAGAGTAGTGAGGAAGCGGTGCTTATTGGGGTGAGATGGCTGTATATCAACGCCCCACCACCACCACCCACCCTGTGGTTTTAATACATTTTTATTTCTCCGGCATTCCTAATTGACCTGGGAATATCGACGATTGGCTAAACCGAATCGGGTGGGAAAACGACAGGATGAGTGCGCGCGAAGAAGCCTGGGGCAGGTTGGCTGACGGTTGCCGGGTCGGTCCTCTGTACTGGCGACTGTGCACGCTAGTGCGTGCGTGCGTGCACTCACATACATGTATACGCACACATCGGCAGCATGGTATCATTGACTTCACTCCAAAGTGCCATGCCAAGGTGGGAGGGGGGGGGGGGGGCAGGTTCTTTCTCTGCAAAACGGCTGTCTCTGTAGAGATGGCGGGACCAAATCTTGGCCACACATAATAGACACGGCAAACTGTGGCCATAGTTTTCGAACTTCCTTATTACATCTTAGGCGGCACAAAAAAAAAATATGTTTGCCGGAAGTGCGCAGGAAACAATGTTTCCCACACTCTAAACAGGAATACCGCCTATAAGGGAGTAAAAAGGGAGTAAGCTGTCCTCTAGCATATACTCCCTTTTTACTGCTTTTCTGTTTAAAGTGCAGTAGACAACAGTTGATGTTTTGGGCTTGTTTTTTGAGGTCTTCCTTGTCAAAACCAAAACCCAGACTGTCTGACATCATCCTGAGTTCCACAGCTACTACTAGTGTTCGAAAAAATTACCTAGACGCCCCAAAAAATCACGAACCTCAAGTCCTTTTGCAAAAGGGTCCGGCTGTCAGGGAGTTTGCCATGCTCACGAAGAAAAGTTGCGCACTGCGCTTTTCAGTCCCGTACCAAAATTGCAGCTCTTCATTGCGACGAAATAACTAATTACATTAAAAAGCTTAAGTTGGCTTCCAAGACTATATACCAGGTGTTTCAGGGAAGGTTGTGCGCTTCTTACCATGGCGAACCGATGAAAACTTCGTCTACGAAGTCTCCCCACTCATATATGAAGAGAAACACAGCAAGAAGATTTTTTTTAGCTCATCCCTTTTATTTATTTGCTGCAGAAAAATTAAAAACCGAACAACGGCATCTCGCGGTTCTTGCATTGGCTGCATATAAGGAATGAAAAACGTAAATTACTGTCTGCACAACCGTCCGATAACAGCGCCAACTTACGTTCAGCGATGTTACAGACAGCGGCTATTCGTCACGGTGTCTTGGTTCAGCCCGGCATGGAGCGCGCATTGGGCAGTGAGTGAGTACATGTCACAAATTTTCCTATTCGTTCGCTTTTACCCTCAAGATAAATACAAAACGCCGTGTTGTGTGAACAAGCTAGCTGCCTTTTATTTACCATCGGCGATCGACGGCTGTGGAGGCTGCCTTCTGTCACTGAAAAATCATGCGTTGCAGAAGAGTGTCTGAACTATTGTTTATATTTGTTGAAGTCCATTGGGCAAATAAAGCACCTTTGATATTACCCCTTTACTGTGGAACGTGATGCGAAACTCGGCTTGTGGGTGAAATTTTCTTGTCTCGCGTTGGTCGCGATCAATTTCTCGGTAAAGAACAAAAGCGCCGCTGCACGTTCGCTGCGGCAACCGCAACGCAGTGACAACCTGCTGCCGCTCACAGTCGCAACCGAACTGACATCCGCTTCCGCTGTTTCCACCAATCAGGTGTGGCCGCTGTGCTAGATTATGACGCTTTTTATTACGACACCACTCGGAATACGACCCCTGGTATAACTGATGGCCTTATAAATCAAAATGTGCACCGGTAGCTTTTGAAATAGCGGGAAATAATTGCGGGTCACCAGTGACCCGTGCTGAATGGGTGCGGTAAGGAAACAGTTAAAATTTTGTTGGTCTGCGCACTGTTTGCAGGTGAGGACTGTACAGTAATTTTTAGAATTCCGCCTTTACATCGCGAAGTTTCCTGGTTCTCTGCGTGGTTACTGGCACCGGCCGCTGTCTCCATTCGAAGAGTGTCGTCTAGGCGGATAGCCCACTATAGTATAGCTACCCTCCTCCTGTTGGACATTCCTATCTGCCTCCCTTCAGCCGAATTTGAAATTAAAACACGCGGCTGATCTTCGGCGCGTGCCTTCATAAAGCGTGGGAATAAATGGCCTTGCTGGTATCACAGTAGCCCACAGCATTGTGCCGCTCTGCGTTTCGCCTCGCAGTCAGAAAGCGTGTGAAGGCACTGCTATAAACATCTGATCTCGAGGAAGAAAATCGGCTAAGACGATAGCGAAGATGACTCTCTTGACGATATCGTCAGGTGGCAGTGACGACACTTGGCCGGCAAGACAGCTGAGAGCTTTCCAAGGGAACTGTTTGTTGAGTAGGCCTGTGCCCGCAAACAGAAACAACTTAGCGACGGCGACAGCAGTAAATCTAACCGGTAGTTGTCGAAGGTTAGAATTGTGGTCGCTTTCGGCCGTGCTCAATTTGAAAGTGGTGACGAACTTTCGAGATAAGCCACCTAAAGCACCTACAACAATCCGGCACATCGTATAAGATCAGTTGCATGCGGCCAAAATCGTTCCTGTGAGGTCTGGTACCCTCTGGTATGACCACGAAAATGACAAGGCCGTGCGCCACCCGCGACAAAAAAATTAATGTGGATTAGCTCAGCTAATCCAGATTATACAAAGCGAAAGATATCGGCGTTCACTGTGTTCATTGGCTTTGGCATTGACAGTGTTCAAGACGGCGATGGCTTTGACAAAAGCGCATAACTGGCTCCCTGGATATGTGGACGCCTCATTCGTGCTTGGATTCGTTGTGAGAGAGAGAGATGTGGAATGAATGAATTGGCGCTGACAGCGTTGTGGCTGACATGGGGCACTGCAGCAATACCTAGGCCGCAGTGATCATTTGGTGATCAATCTCTCGCAATCAACCATTAACTGCATGTGACTTCCTAGGGTGGCAGGGAGGGTGCGCTGCCTATCCAGTGCGGGGAACGCAATCAAAGCAGGCTTTTGACACCAACGCCATGTACATGAAAATGAGATTGAGGTCTCCACTGACCCACAGAGCCGGTTGTGTGCCTTTCCTTTCGTGAAAATGAACAGCCTTTGCAAAGTTGTCAACTGGCTCACTTGTTTTGTTTGGTTTTTGAGGAAAGGAAATGGCACAGTAACTGTCTCGCATATCTAGGTGGACACTTGCTCTGTGCCATAAAGGAAGGGATAAAGGAGGGAGGGAAAGAAGAAAGAGAAAACTGAAAATTGAAAGTTGCATTTTGAGGAAAGGCGCGGCCCTGCCCAGTGGGGGAGCACCTGTGGCCCAGTGTGACTAGGGAACGAGAGAAAGAAAAGGGGATGGAGTCGGCTGCAGCCACCTGTGCTGTGCATGACTTCACTCCTGCTCAGACATACTCGGGCTCGCGCCAAGCGCGAAGCATGGTGTTGACCAGTGTGAAGCCTTTTCGCTTCTAGTGTTTCAGGGAAGCCCGCCACGAATAAAAAAAAATCGAGTTTTTGACCTCGAGAGAAGCTTTTTGCGGCATAGTAATACCAGTGTTGACGGGCAGTTAGTGACTTAACGCCGTATCAGTGTTTAAAATTTCGAAAACACGGTTACCCTCACCGCTGTTGCTCAGCAAATATCAGCCATTTCTTGCGCCATACCGCTGGCCTGCGGTGAGCGCAAAGCGACGTCCTTCAAATCTCGACACTCCGTGGCGAATGTGCCACGTGACATTCTCTGCACCGGCCGCGCTGGCGCTACGAAGTTAGCAAAGTGGCGAGGAGCGGGGGGGGAGGGGGGATCTATGGCAATCAGATGAGCTGCTGCAAGCTGCTCAGAGGAAATCCGCCTAGCGGTGGCACTCGTGTAAGGACGCTCGGGAAGGCAGTTGCCACCGTTCATCCGTCGCTACGAGGATAACCGCGTTCGTGGTTGCGATTTCCCGTTTTTTTCGCGGTTCCCGCCGGTTCTTCCGCTGTGGCGTGCAGCAGGAAAGGCGTGCCCGTGTAAGAGTGAGAACGCTTATGAAGTTCCAACTGCCTCGGAGAACCATATCCTCGTACGCAGCAGGTGTCCCCCGCAGATGAGCGCAAGATAGGCAACGGTGTAGAGCAGCTGCTCTACGTGTTAATTTACTTCAACGACATCTTAATCACTCAAGGAGTACAACTCGCTGTTCTTTCCTTTTATTGCGAAAGCAATACTACGCCAGGTCTAACCGCTCGTTGTGTATGCCGTGGCCCCCCCATAGCCGGTGCTGCGCTTAGCAGGTGGTGTGACGTCAGCTTTCTCCGTTGCTATGACGACGCGTGACGTCAGCTTGCTCCCCGCCGCAGCTAGAAGGGAGCCGCTCGTCGCGTGTGCCGTGGCCCCCAAGCCGGCGCCGCGCCTAATAGGTGGTCTCTCCGTTGATATCACGACCTCCTCGCCTTGTGCTCGCTCCGTGGCGGCTTCACTGGGATATATAGCGGTGCGCTATGCGTTGGTTGATCAGTCTCGCCATGGAAGTTACCGACGAAGAGTCTATATCTGAATCTAGTTGCTCTACTGCTTCGGAACAGTTAAATTCCTAGGCGAAAGCTAAGCAAGCTAGGAAGAATGAGAGAAAGAGGTTGCAACGTGCCCAGTAAACAGAGGAACAACGAGAAGAACGATTGCGAAAACGACGAGAAGCCGAAGCAGCTAAGCGAGCTTTCGCAGTTCAACCAGGTTTAACCAGAGCTAAACCACAGCGATTTTTTTTTTCATTTAGCCTCGCATCTGCTTTGCAAGAGCCTTTCTTGTACTCATAATGTTGCAACGTGATCCTATCCCAGTAAACCATTCATTACATGGACATTCATGAGATATACTGCACATTCGACGTCTTCCACATTCCACTGCATATTCTACATCTTAGACATGTCAGCCACCAGACATCTATGTTAATCTCGTCTGCGTGAGTCTGTGTGCCTACAACACCAAAATTAACGTCCAGCGTCTTTATACCTATATACTGTAGCACGTATACCCAAACATGGGTACCCTCACGAGGGCAAGCCTTCATGAGGGCATCCTCACTCACATCATGAGGGCTTCACTGGGTGAGGTGAGGGCGCTGTAGGATAAGCACGAAACAATATGTAAGAACGAGGGTGAAGGAGGACAGAGGTGGTGAGGAAACAGTGAGGAAGGAAAAGATGCGCGGGTTGCCCGCCGCGGGGGCTCAGTGGTTAAGGCGGCGGCGGTTAAGCTGGCGGCGCTGCACCTCAGCCACTATGGGCGCTCAAAGCATCATGGGGCAAACATAGTGCGCAAAAGCCATAGTAGCGAAAACGCAACAGCACACGACGCCAATAAAAGGTTTTTGCTTTCCAAAATGTCATTAAAAAACCTCTTAAAGTGCTAAAAGGACAACATTTTTTTTTAAACATATTTCTTTTTAAAAGTGCGCCTGTTAAGTACGAAATATTAGTTTTTGTGGTCTGCAACATTTGGCCAATAGGAGAGCAAGCCATCGCTTATTTTAGGCACACTTTACATTTACATGCTTTTCTGCTCGAGCCGCCGCGGTGGCTGAGTGGTTATGGCGCTCGGCTGCTGGCCCGAAAGACGCGGGTTCAATCCCGGCCGCGGCGGTCGAATTTCGATGGAGGCGAAATTCTAGAGGCCCGTGTATTGTGCGATGTCAGTGCACGTTAAAGAACCCCGGGTGGTCGAAATTACCGGAGCCCTTCACTACGGCGTCTCTCATAGCCTGAGTCGCTTTGGGACGTTAAACCCACATAAACCAAACCAAACCAAACCAGCTTTTCTGCTCGTTTGTTGCAATTTATAGACAGGGTATTGAATGTTAGGACACTCTTGATTATCTAACATTGTTTTTTCATTATTTTTTGGCAAAAAGTTGTGGCTCTGCAGTCGGTAGCTCTCTGCCCCATGATGCTTAGAGTGCTCATGGTGGCTGAGGTGGTCTCGAGAAAGCTCCATGCAAACTCCCATAGGCGGGGCTGGGGCGCCAGCTTTCCCTCTAGTTAAGAGTAAGAAACTCTATGGCTGCCCCAGCTCATGTGCTTCAATATAGATGGCAGATGCCGGGGCTAGCAAAAATCTTATCCTTCCTTTTTTTATCATTATTTTAATAAACCACCACTACTACTACTAAATAGGTGGTGCCCAATATGAACGGGCCGCAAGGCATGCTGGGTACTCCGACTTCCGGGTCGTTCGGCGAGATGCGTATGTACAGCGCTTTGCTTGAAATGCTGAACTGACAAACTCAAATTCGGCTCTTCATGCATTAATACGCGCGAATGAAGCCGTAAAAGAAGTCAGGATGCTGTACATGCATTATTATGTCTGCGCTCGACGTTCCGTATTTGAATTAATGGCGAAAAAGCGTTGCAAGTGCGAACGTTTTGTCGTGCGTCATCTGTTTGCGCATAAGTTTAGGACGTTTCATTCACTCGCTAAAAAGTTCTCCTGTTGTTACTATTATCATGCGGCTGCTACTATTATCATGCGGCTGCTACATTGATCTCTAATATATGTTAGGGTACATATTTCCGAGAGGTTTCATGCTACCAGGCGCTGAATATATAGACTACCAGCAACCGTAGCCTAGCATTACATACGAGCGCACTGCTGCGCACATTGTAGCAGAGTGGCTGCGATGGCGAAGAGCTTGCATCATGCAAATCCTCAGAGTACTTGCGGTGCTTTTGCTACACCAGCCACGGTGGCCTAGTGGTTGGGGCAGTCGGCTACCGAATCGGAGACTCAATCCGGGACGTGGTGGCCGCCTTTCGAGGGAGGCGAAGCTCGAAAGGTGCCCGTGTGCTGTGCGATAGAACCCGTCTAAACTAATGCGGAGCCTTTGACTATGGCGTCCCTCATTGCCCATGTATCGCTTCTAGACGTAACACCATACAATTTACAATATTTTGTGATTTTGTAGCCTTTACAAAGCCTTCACGTGCACTGCATCGGAAGGTTAATTTCTTGCCATGCGGTAGCACCACAGCTGTCATTGCCTGCAAGCAAGGTACACTGCGTTTTATTTGCTGCGCTAAAATTGGCACATGCAGCGCGTTGAGCTCCTCTCAAAAGTCTGTACTTAACAATGCTTCACAACCTTAGCAAAGGTACACAATCTGTTTTGCTGTAGATTAATGTTCTTCTCAGCTCAACTGCTTTTGTCGAATATTTTCTTTGGCTTATGGAGTAATTACTGCACAAGCTGGCATGCATAACTACTGTCTCAAGCAAATGAATTTCAGTTCGTCTATAATGCAAAAATGCAACTGCATGACATATGTGTTGCATTTTCAGCCCTACTGTATTCTTTCTGCCAGTACGAATTACACCGAGCATGCGCCGAGACTTTGTGGCTGAACACCTCTACTAATGTGCATCAAGGGCATGGATAGGCGAGTGACATGGCAGCTATTCCAGCACTGAGAGGGGTGCACCCATTCACTGAGGCTTTGGTACGTGCATAAGAAGCTCACTCACACACAAAATTAACCATGCATAGTTAAGCACTGCAATGCATTTCACAGCCTGCATGGTGAAAATTGCATGCCATTTACATATAACTTGCAGCTCTGAATGTTAAGAATCCCTGTGCTTGATTTCCCCAATGCTGGTTGCTGCATTATGGTGCCTAGTCGAAGAAGGACCACCAGCCAGTGTACGGACAGATGTCTCCAATGGCGGGCACCTCAGCTGTTGATGCATATGTACAGAAATGTGGGAATATAAAACTTATGCATTGTATGCAAAGTGTTCAGGGTAAGGTAGGCAAGGAATAACACAAGCAGCTAGGCAGAAGATTAGCTTGCCTTGTGTTTTTTTTTCATGAAAAGCTCAAGCCAAAGCAAAGCATCAAGGCCTGCTGCACAGCTTCGCTACTGGTACCACAACGTAAACAAAGTCAGGCACAAAGACAAAACAGAAAGCAGACTGCAGCCAAAAGCAGAGCTAACTCTTCACATAGGCAGCTTTACTGTTGAACTGCAAAATGAGAAAGTTCATCAGCTGTTAACTGGAAACTCTTCTTGTCATGTGGTTAATAACATCTGATATAACCATTGTCTTGCAAAAACTCTTGCAAGCACATTTTATACAGCACAGCATGTAATAAATAAGTTTAATGCAGGAGATCTAAGTGACAAATAGTAAACTATAATAAATAGTATGGTAGAGCGTAAAAAAATCATGCTTCGGCTTTTCCAGCACACACAGAAGCTTGATCCGAGTTGTTTTCATCATTTTCTACAAGTTCCTTTACCAAGCCTTCTGCAATGTTGACCGAAAGGCATTCCCACACAGTTTTAGCTTTGGCGTGAACACTGTGGCATAGCTTGTATGTTAACTGACTTTGGTAAACCGTCCCTAAGACACTAGTGATACCAAAAAATCTGGAATGCCCGTGAACACAATGTGTTCCTTGGCCTTTTAAAAGTAGCAGTTTTATAGCATGTTTATTACTCTTTATGCTTACGGATAATTGACCCGGCCGACCACCAGACCAGCCTTTGCCGTCCTCGCAGCATTCTGCACTTCTTGAAATTGCCAACGCCACTCTCAATTAATAAGTGAACCATTCAGTGCAATATTCCGACATGCAAGCATGCACTGCATTGCATGTAAGCTAGAGACGCAGACATTTATCCACCTCACATGCATGTTCAGTAACTAGGCAGTTTTCAAGCGATGCTTTGCTGCGCAGCGACAGTTCAGTATTATAACATTTGTCTCAGATGTCAATTCTCCTATGTGCTGTACAATGAAAGGTGATAAACAGCTAGACTATGTTGGCTGCTATACTTTTTTTAAATTCGGTTATCCTGAAGTGAAGCTTCTCATAACTTACTGCCTCGAGAGTATAAGAGTGGTGTTGAATAATTATCACTTTGTAATTCGATCACCTTGTCTGTCACCCTCCCTCTCGGCGCACAAGAGTGAAGAAACATAACTGCAACATGCGGGCCTACGCAAACGGGGATACTTTAACGTAACAGCTCGCTTATAACTTTTCCATACCTGCTGCATGCACATCTGGACTGGCCTGCTGGTGAAAATGTGTTTCACTTTGGGCATGAAGTTAGCGAATATATTCTCATAACAATTAATAAATCCCAGAAACGCTCGTAAACATATACTGCGACCAGCAATGTGGGGCAACGGGACCCCGCCGTGGCCGGTGTCGCTGTTTCGGCAGCGGACGGTTGCGATCGCATAGGCCTGAAGTGTTAGCTCTGAATTCCAGCAACTGGCATGCAGCACAGATTTCCGAGGAATAAATCGTTCTGTCCTTTAACATCTTGTCGAGCTGTAGTGACGGAGGCCGAATAGCACATATCTGCACACCTACGACCGCGCGGTTCTGCCGCCGTCATGCGAGACCGGCTGTGGCCGAAGTTGTCCGAGACAAAATTGGTGCTCCTCAAGGAAAGAAAACAGCCTACTTAAACAAATCCACAAACTTCCACAACACTCTGAAACGTTTACCACCAACAAAATGCTTGAAGCAAAGCCAAGGGTTTTCCGTGGAGCTCGTATACCAGGCAGCATGGAGGAAAAAAACTGACGAGGGAGCATCCAGCGAGAGACTTGAAGCCTAGTCGTAAAAAGTAAAAAATGCATTAAAAAGAAGAGGGTCGGTCCCTCCGTGAACACGCCACGTGATAGCGTGCGGTGATATCTAGCCCCACTGGTCGCGCGAATGCGCGGACTAGCGCGGCAGACAGACAGTAGATCAACCTCCTTGCTGTAGACGCCCGCACCACGGGCCGCGCAGATGCGCACACTAAAACATACCAGCACCAAAATACTATGGACTGACTGGGAGAGCGAAAAAGCGGGGGAGAGAGCGGGTTCACGAGCGCTTGGCTTGCGAAGGCTGGCCGCTTGGCGTCGCGCTCCCTCCTAAGTTTTTTTTCCTCTGTGCCAGGCAGTCTGCCAGCGGATCGCAACGCCGTACTGTTTTCGCCGTTCACTACTTGACGGCACTCGGAACATGTTGCATTCCGTTGCAGTGAAGTTGCTGCAGTTTGAGGCAGCGCACAAGACCATTTTTTCAGCGATGTGACCATTGGTACTAAGGAAAGAAAGGCTGAAACCGCACGTCTGCAAGCAGTGCCTATACAAACGAAACCGCAGGAACGATCCGGAAGTCCAAGTTCACATGACGGAGCTTTGCCGTGACGCAATGTCCGCCATAGTTTGGGCACCACCTATTGGTTGAAAAAAGTTCATTGTTCAAACCCACCACCAAAGGCACGGCGGCGGGACTTTTGATTTGTGCGGCAGTGTTCAACAGCAGGGCGCATAGAGAGCACATTCCGACGGTTCTTCTGTGTGTTTGTGTGATTGACCATGGAAGGTATGCAGCTCCTGGTACTGCTGGGTAAGATCTGGGCGGAAGACTATCTTGCTCTAGCACTTCTGCCGGATACTGCTCAGTAGTAACGGTAGGCAGTTTGGAAGGAAGACGGGCAAACGACATCTGTGGAGCTCGGCAGTGGCAATAGCAGGAAGTGCGCTTGGCAGTTATCGAAGATCAGAATCGCGGTCTCCATCGGTCCCACTGAATTTAAAGGTGACGACGAACCTTTGAGATAAGGCTTCCGACGTCATAGAAACAGCTGCACGTGGCTAGCTACTACCGCTCCAGAGAAAGCTGGTCACCTCTCGCGTGACGAACAAAACGGTAAGGCCACGTTCCGGTGGCTTTCAACAAGGAACATGAAAAATTGGTCATACAAAGCTTCGTGGGAATTTTCATAATTGGCCTAGTAAGCGGTGTCCTCGCTTTTTGCAACGTCGGCATAGTTCACAGCTAGGCAAGTCGCGACCAACAATAAGAGCATGAACGGGCAGTACTAGATCTTAAGGAAAAAGTCAATCTTAGAAAAAACAATTATGACCACCCATTGTTTGTAATGCTCCAAGTTCATTTCTAAAAAAAAGATTATTTGTCCGGACTAGAAGGGCCCGCGCAAACACTTGGGGCTTTTAGCGAAGAAACAATACAGGGCACACATGATGGGCACATTTCAAGTGCAAACATCTGTGTGTATGACTGGTTCAGTAGTGGCAGCCCTTGGGTAGAGGTGTGGTGCTTTGTTATCTCCAAAGAGGGTGATGAATGACTTTAGTTCAGTCCCATTTCGTTCTGGTTCTTTTTGGCCTTTGTAATTGTACCGTGCCCTAGCTGTCCCTGGAATAAGTTACTTAGATTGGTGGTTGATAAGGATTGAATAGAACCAGATGGAAATAAATTACCATCATGACCTTACATTCATTGCATGTTTTCCTTCCACCACATATGAGCAAACTGAGTCGATATGGCACACTTGCTTAAAGAAAAAATTGTGCTGATAAAGGCAATTGTTTTTCCCTCTTTCAAGCTGTACATATAATTATAAAACTCTTCCAGTATTTATAGCTGCATGTGAATAATAACCCTTTAAGGCACTTTGTACACCATCTTGTACGCAGCGAACTCTCATCTTTTTCTGAGCGTGTGCTGCACCTAGCGGGGATTTCTTTCTTTCAAGTGAATTTAGCATCATTCATGTCACAGATAGGTTGGTTTTCTACGCCATAAAGTAAACACAGTAAATATGTTTCACAAAACAGTGAAATCGGTAGCACGGCGTCTGCCATATGTATGCACAGATTTTGCCATGAGTATTAAAATCAATTGTTTTTCTCGACTTATACAGGAATGTGAATCTTAGTCGCAGAAAATTATTCCACGATCCCTCAGGTGTTTACCTGAGAAATCTGGCATTTTGACATTACTGTTTCCAATTACTTTATCACTTTGTGCGAAATATTAAACATCCCTGTAAAAAATGATCCGCTGTATTTTGTGCTGGAAAACTAACAAATTGTCATTATTCAGGTCTGAATGTAAAATTGTTATGAGGCGGCAAGCCAAGGAATAGTACTACATGATGACAGAGGAAATACGATTTCTTTAATGGCCGTGGCCCTCTGTCCCGCGCCACTGCCCACTTCTTCGTCGTGACGGTGAGCATGACCAGAAAGGATAGAAGAAGATGAAAGGCTTGCCACCAGGATGAATGAGATGATCTGATCGACGGTTGCCCCCGGAGCTTCAGGTCCATTGGTCGGTCGCCCAGAGCCGAAGGTCAAGGTTTATGGACTCATCGGACAGCTTGGGTGGGGGTGCCGTCTTGCTTCTTGTCGTCGTCGGGTCATAATGCGTTTAGTCCTGGTCGTCGTGTCTTCTGGTCGGGGCTGGGGACGGGGCGAGGGAAAGAAGCGGCTGGTCGGTTCTCTGGTCAGGTCGAGCTGGGGTTGAGCCGGGCGGCGGAGTCCAGGTCCTCTCAGCCGTTGGCCGACGTGAGCAGAAGGCAGCGATGCTCCAGGGACCAGGATGACAGTGGGCACCCCACATCTCCACCAAATGTTACGAGGTGGCAAGCCAAAAAACAGGATGACATGATGACAGATTAAATATGATTTCTTTAATGGCTGCGGGCCTAGCGCGAGCGCTCCGTCCAGCGCCACTGCCTGCTTCTTCGTCTTCTTCATAATGGTATTAAGGTGAAAAAATACTTATTGTCAATGGAAACAAAAAAATGGCACCTGAAAAGGATAATATTATGGGCATAAATAAACACCAAAGGGTAGAGCTTTTAAATCAAAGCTCAAACGACAGCGACCAGCATGTGCGCCAGTCAGTGTCACACTGGCTTGTTTTCTGCTCAAGCAGCGTAACAATCATTGGATGTTGTTCATCTCTAGGGCTAAACACACAAAGTTCTGCTTATAGTTTTGTCATTCACCCACTGTACAAGTGTCTTCATTATTGATGTCATTGAGTTTAAATTATCTCCAAAGTGCACATCATCTATCCACCATGCTGCTCTTATGGCAAACATTTTCAAACAGCCAGTGATTTCTTCATTGTATCTTGTTTATTCCTTTACACCCTTGAGCAGCGAATGACTGTTTCGCCCATAGGAGGTAGCCACTGTCAGCAGAGAACCGCGAGTTAGTCGTGTAATTTGAAAACAAGCACAATTCCTCCTAGGCTGATCACAGAAGAACTGAAGCAATCCTTAATAATACTCCCATATTGAATCAATTGAGATGTCCTCTGTAGGCCATGAAAATCGGCAATAAGGTGTCTGATTGTATTTGCTTGCTCGTACTCCTCACTGCTGCTTACAAAGCCAAACTCAGTTGCTGAGCAGCCTGTGGCTTATAAATGCGCCATGGATTGAATGGTGGGAAACAAGTAATGTGTCCTCATATTGGCCACAAATCTCCTCCTGATGCTCACACAGGCAGGGCATGCCCAGTCAAGGCGTACTGTCAGCAGCGTGGAGGAAGGAAATTTTCTGATGCCGTAATGTTCTACCTTAGCCTATTTTACTCGCTGCAGTGGCTTAGTAGGTATGGCGTTCAGTTGCCAACCTGAAACCTACTGGATCAAATCTAGGCCGCATCGGCCGCATTTCGATGAATGTTGACATGCTGTGTGATGTCGGTGCACGTTAAAGAACCCGGAGTGGTCGGAATTTGTCTGGCGCTCTCCTCTAAGGCATCCCTCGTAGCCCATGTGGAGCTTCGGGAAAAAAATTTTTTTCCTTGGTCTTATATTTAATTGTTGCCATTTTATAAAATCATTTAGTATGTAGCAAAAATTGGAGGGGACGCTTAAGCTCCGCCTTAAGGGTATGGTGCGATCATGTTAATGGGTTAGTGCCCATATATGTGGAATTGGTCATTCTAGACTTTACCTTTGTAGGTCACTGCAAGTTCTCGGGCCACTCCTGGTGCAGTGGTGCAGTGGCTTAACGATGCGCCACAGCCATGCTATGGCAGGTGCCGCCACTGGTAGGGCTTGTGCGACCCAGGTTGCTCTTCCCGAGCAACTTCTCGCGACCACTCATTAATTTAACTGCCACCTGCCATGGTGGTCAGCTTGCTCACTATCTCGTGGGCAGGTTGTGATGACACCACAGGGTCACATGACCTAGGTGGCCTACCCAGGTTGCTTGTCTGGGGATTTTTCGCTCACAACGCTGTTGCCGCTGTCGGATTTTCTGCAGGACGGGAGCCTTAACGCTATCACGTTAAAAAAGTATCTGACTTCAGCATATTTTATCTGACTGCGATTTTCAGCATTTACTCCACACATGACATGTAGCTCACAGTTACACATACAGCATATTTGCACCATTACGTTGCTTAGGTTCAACCTGAGGTTTGGCATGTGGTGGAAGCCCTGCTGTCAAAAAAGAGTTGCTGCAATTGGGCCCTCCGGGCATTTTTGTATGCACTATTTGCAGTGTACAGTAAGAAAATTCTCTCAATGCCATTCTTGCTTCTCCAGTGCTTCGACTACATTTTGATTTTTATCTCCTCATGGCAGGCTTCCCACCACCAGGTGGAAAGCCACCTCCCCTACAACCAGCTGCAACGAAGCCAGGCCACACAAGCTTGGCACTTAGCGCAACCCGCACCTCAAGCTTTGCAGCTGCACTACGCAAGTTGGCAAAACAGGCTGTTGACCCTGTGCTGGGTAAGAAGTTGCCCACTTCTCTCCCTTTTTTTTATGTAGTTGTGTTTTTCTTACTGCTTTTGGGGACAAAATCTTCTTGATTTGTTTACTCACTTTAGAGTGTTAAGTTTTACTTGTTAGCATAAGTGGCTTTGAACATCGTTGAAGTTAATCTCAGTGTTTGTTAGCTTTACATAAGTATCTGTACCAAAAATATAATGTAGCTTCTATGTCTTCACACCTTCTTTAACACCCCCTAAAGAAGTGTTGTCAGGGCTTGACATAAATTGTTTTCTTTTTTCTTGCATGTTCAGTTTATACTCCAGTTTTAGTTATCTTTGCATTAGCGTCAAAGTTAGACTTAGTCCACATCACAGTTTATTCCAGCATGGGAAGCTGTGTGCTTTGCAATTAAAGAATCATAGGCAGCTAACTGAAAAGGATTGAAGCACTGGCGCCGTGAGCGAATGCACCACAGTTTTTAGATGCCAGCCATCAAAGCGCGAGTTTTGGAACTGTCACAAATGTAAAGCAAAGAACAAATTGACAATGTTTATGGCATTCGAGAGGGCTTTAGAAAGCACGGCACAGCATTCACAGTTAAAAACGAGGCTTTTGCGGTAGGAATGGTTCTTCTTTAATACCAGTTCAAAATGCAAACATCAGTTGTGCTAGCAATATTTTATACAGTAAGGCCTGCATTGACACAGCCTACATATGCAAGGTCTTCGTGAGCTGTCTTTGTCAAGTTCACAAAAATAAAATGGGAGGAGGGCTAAGGTGCCCATTATCTGCATTGCTGGCTTTCTGTTAGGAGAGTTAGAACATACCATTAGTGTGAGCCTGGGCAAGTAGTGTATTGTCCTCTATATTCCAAGGTTATGATTAAGTGGCATTAATCTTGTCTGTTTGATTAAAGTATGAGGGCCACTTGAATAATGAACCTTGTTTTTTTTTTATTGGCCCAAGATGTCACAGATAAGTGTTTGTATTGGTAGAGGGCAATAGAGTTGGAACTTTCCTGCCAGTATTCAGTAAGTTTTATTGTTGTGGGGCAGCACAAGGGCAGTCTGACAAAATGGAATTTTACATTGTCATATGAAGTGGAGGCATGTGACTCAGTTTCTTCATGCAAGAAATATTGCATCCATTGACATTTACCAGCTTTACAGCACATTTATGGAGAAGGTGATGGGCTGTGTGCTTTAGAAGTGATTAACGAGAACAGAAAACTGGGCGAGTTGGAATGTATTCATCTTTAAGCAGCGCGAAACACAGGACAAGAGGAAGAAACATGAGACGACACGAGCGCTCGTGTCGTCTCATGTTTCTTCCTCTTGTCCTGTGTTTCGTGCTGCTTAAAGATGAATAGAAGTGATGTCAGTGGCGAGAAAAATAATACACATAGAATGGTCAGGCAAAGCTGTCATAGTGCAAAAGGAAGATTGCCTTGACTAGCTCATCCGCATGGAGTGGTAGTGTTATATATCACAGTAGTAGCTTACAAAATTGTGGCTTCTACTGTGTCATTCTTAGTCTAAACTACCAGGAACATAACGACAAAATAAAAAATTCTGTTATTGCTGGCATTTTGTGCATGTGCTAGTCACCATTTAAGCCGTATGAAACCCACACAAAAACTGGAGGGAGGTCAAAGCGGTGCCAAGTGCTCCGTCCCCATTAAGGTAGGTTTTAGTTAACATGACAGAGAGCAATGCGTGGACACGGGACAAGAACAAGACATGTTTAAGATTCACCAACTAGCCCAACTCCAGGCTGTTTTCAGGTTTTAGTTGTTGGTTGTTCCCTGCTCGTGCTGTATCCTTGGGGCAGGCCACTTGAATCATCATATTGGGGCCTAATTAAATATTTCCAATCAAAACAAAAATGACGTGTTTTGTTTGCTGACTTGTGTTGTGATCTCAGGTAGGTTGTTCTCAACTACTGAAGTCACATTTTTCACTTGTTTTCAGCATCTTAAAAGCTCTATGCTGGGGCATTGCATTGCTTCTTCCAGCCTGGCAAATTGGCTTCCAGGATGCATTGGTGCTTTCATCTTAAAGTGGCGCGATACACAGGATGTAGTGGAAGAAACAAGAGATGACACGAGCGCTGTTTCTTCACGCTGCTCTAAGATGCTTCCGTTCCAACTTGCCCAGTTTTAATGCGACAGTGTTAAGGAGCTGGTGTCACAGAAAAGCCGGACCAAATGGCCGTGAGGGAAAATTTCTCCTCCCCGTGAGCGAAAAATCCCTCCTCCTCCTCCCAATGTACGCCACTGCCCCAACAAAATTGAGAAAGGAAATGGCGCAGTAACTGTCTCACATATATAGGTGGACACCCAAACCGGTATTGAGGAAAGGAAATGGCGTAGTAACTGTCTCGCATATATCGATGGACACCTGAACCACTCCATAAGAGGTTTGACCTCTGGCTCATTTGAAGGCCAAAATCAGTGCCTCCCGCTCGTCTCATTTGGGCGCAGTGGGGCCGTGCGGGCACGCAGGAATCACGCAGTAAGCGGAAAACAACGCAGCCCACATCCAAAGCGCGTTCACCACGAAGCTTGCTGCTCGTTCATTTGGCGCGGAAGCTATGCTGGCGTTCGTGGTATCGGGTTTGTCGAGAACGATGTGCCGACGAACTACGACTGCAACTTGAGTCCCGTGCGTTTCGGCAAGGCGCCTGGCAGCGCTTCTACGTTGTTTGCCGTTCCGCATGTCCGTTTCACCGTACGTAGCAGAGCGATTTGTCTAACGGGCAAGGCGTCGTTCCGAACGGGCGATGGCGTTCCATGGACTCCCTGGCAGTGCTGCAAAACGCTGTTGCGTTCCACTCTTAAAGGCGAAGCTTAAGCGTCCTCCAATTTTTCTGTTCTTGTTGGTGCTTTGTAGAGCTTGAGTGCTGCTTGTAATGGGAGTGATCACATAATTATGGCTTCACGTTGATGTCTCATGGTGTAGAATGTGATTACAGCACTGTGAAAAACTACTGTCTCCAGCCATTGCCTGCATTCTGCACTCTTCTTTATCCACGAAAGAGGGACCTTCAGTTGTTTTATATTTTACCAATTGCTTTTTAATATGCATGGCTAATACAGTGCTACTGTTCTTTAAGTACGTCATTTTGTAACAGCATTTGTGACAGTGATTTTGTTTTATTAAATTTTTAAGATCAACATTTGGCTTATTGAAAATTTTTCTTATATTGTAGAAAAGGATTCCGCATCCGTGGCCGCCATACCGGGAGGAAATCCAAGGTCACTAACTCCAAAACGAAGCTCCTCCTACGGTTTGCCATCTCCGATGACATGTGGCTCACCTCCAGTTATGTCTGGTGCTCCATCTGGCCTGCTTATGGAGGCAAGGAAGGTGTGTGCATTCTGCTTAACCTTTTCGCTTTGAGACTTCCTTCCTTACTTTTCTTTTTGTATATTAACAGACAGTACTGTTGCATCGTCGTTGTTGAAATGGCCATCACACGACATAATAAGTGCTGCTTGGAAAGAGGTCAAAGACCCATTTCCCAAGCATTTCACCGTAAAGAAGCCGAGCACTAGGCAGAGGAAAGCTTGTACCCATTGTATCACCGGTGTGTACACGGCGGCACTGGGGATTGAACCCCGTACCTCCCGCATGCAAGGCTGATGCTCAGGGGACTATGACTTGTAACATCTTTCTGACCGTTGATAATTAGGGAGCAGTGCAGGAACTGCTTAGAAAATGTTTTGCTTTGAAACCTGGAGACAAAAGCATGTGGTGCTGTGGGGAAGTTCATCAGACCTTAGTGTCCACTTTATGACTATCACCGAAAACTGTACTTGTGGTGACTGATTATCTAGACACTTGCTTAGCTGTAGAAGCAAGCAGCTGCAGGGCATGCTGGGTGTGCTTGTGGTGTGCTGTGGGGGTGTGGCTCTCCCACAATGATGGCTTTTACAATGAGCATCACACATTGCGTGTACCCAGGCATTGGACTTGGGCAGCCTCAGCTCACAGCACGGCCATCGCCTGGACCATGCGAGCAAGATGGACTCGTCCTTGTCCTCCCTAGACTACCTCTCTAGCAAGCACTTGCCTGGACCTCCGTGAGCTCTCATTTCCCTTTCCTCTGGTGTCGCAATGTTTTCCCATGCACTTCCATGCATCTTGGCAACTTGCTGGTTTTGCATGGACCTAGGACCCATGACAGGCTCCTGTCAATCCTGTAGAACTTGTGTGAGACACACACACATACAGTGGGTCAGTGCCTTGACTGGTGTTTTTTTGAAAAATATGCCGATGTTCATGAAATGTTAACAGGTACAGATGGTTTTATCAGCGTACTGACACCATGCAGAATCCATTTCTCATTTGCAATTTCCTTTCATCATTTTTTTCTTTTATTGCTTTTCATAGCTTTTCATATAGGTTCTCTGAAAATAGAGAGGTGTAACTAAAAGATTCTAGTTTCGGTATGATGCATGTTACAGGGGCGATACTATGGAATTTACACAGAACATTTGGACACAATTGTACATATATACAGTAGTAACATGTTCATTCCTTTACTGTTCCATTATCTGAATTCGTCTTTCTTTCTTAATTGTTAAACCTTCAGACTGCAAGGCCTACTACTTGCATAGCTATGCTTTGCTCACTTAGACCTCTCACAAGGTAGGGTAAAAAAAAAAACGGGAATTTTGTGAACGGTGAGCTGTGGTTCTGAAAAATTCTAATCTTAAGATGTAGTGGTAAGGGAAGCTAATAAATATTCACGCAGATTGCGTTCATTGTATCCAAGGTTCATAGTTACTGGACTTCGCATGTTTCAGCCAAAAATACAAAGTCGGACAGTGTAAGTCCATTATGCGTGTCTGTTTACTCAAACTAGACCCTATTATGGTGCTTTCCAAGTACTCCAGCGCAGTCACATCACCGTTGCTATAGCTGGTTCAGGAACGCGATATAACTAATCGCGGTGGAAGTGCTCATGGTAGCAGAGGTCAAATTTCCCGTCATTCAGATTTCTGGTAGTTCGAGAGATCTCGTACTTTGTGCACTATTATTTTCGTCAGTGTATGGCTTTCAGATGTCGACATCGCCATCCGCACCAACAAAGTCTTCCCAGGCGACATCGGGTCGGGTCAGCTGCGCATCAACAATACATTGCCACAAATCTGCATATGTCCGATAACATGGTATTCGACAGCATCTTCCATTGTTCCCAGGTCTCTAAACGCTTCCCTACAGAAGCAATTCTTGAGGCACTCTGCAGTCAGCTCCTTCCATGGGACCTTATCATTCCATGGCGGGGAGCAGAGAAATTCAAACTGGGACTTCACGGCACCTGGTCGGTGAATTGCTGTCAGCATGCGGTGGTGACGCACTGCTGACAGGACACCTTGAGCATGTGAATTATGCCCATGTCAAGTGGCTGGTCTTGCTCGTCATGTACGGTAGGAGAAGAGTATGGTCACCGCAGTGAGGGCATGCCGCCCACATGTCGAGCACGAGAAGGACCTTCGTAATTTTAGCAAGCCACTCAGCAAACAAGTCACCTGTCATCCCCATGCTCCCTCTAAACTATTGCCTAGTGGCACACTCGTTGAATAAAAAAAAAATGTCGCGTATCATTCACGCCTTTGCGTCGTGCATGTAACATACGAAAATGTAGCTTCCAAAGTATGGCGCCTTGCAAGCTTTCCAGATGAAAAACAGCAACCACCAGTCGCTGCCTTTCATGCTTGTGCACAGAAAACTGCTAACACGAAGCTTACTGCATTTTCCACCAGCACTAGGCATTGACTTTCAAGACATGCGTTTTTCACCGGCGCGCGCATCTGGCAAAAAGTTCTGTCGACATTCCATACGTCCCATATTTTCTTACTTGTTATTTATTTTTATTGTTTTTGCTTTTTTGGTTCACAGCGTTATTTCCGTAGGATGGGGGTAGGGGATGACACAGAAGCTAGAAGACACTCTCTGCTACTGTGAGAAGTGGTTTTCACCTGCGGGGCTGAGGTTACAGTACTTCCTTGTTTGCTGTAACCGAGTTGTGCAGCCACATGTGTTTGTTGTATCTTAGGTGCAGTGTCATTGAAAATTTATTTTTGAAAATTGGTTTTTGGGGAAAGGAAATGGCGCAGTATCTCTCTCGCATCTCGGCCCTAATGTATATTTTGATGGCAGTGCAGCCCTCATTCGTAATAAATGAGTGTTCATTATAACTGCGGTCAGTATAAGTGGCCTTGACTTTATCTGGTTTCAAACTCGAAAGGGACTGAAAATTTGTTCGAATTATGTAGAGTTTGAAATTAGGGGAACCTTTTATTATCTAATGTTGACGGGAACAAAGTGTCAGTTCGAATAAACTGCAAGTTGGAGTCACATGAGTCCACTGTGTAAATCAAGTTATATACAGCTTGGTGGTTTTTAAGTAATGCCTCACTGAATTTACTGCTACAATTACAGTCATTACTGCTATCTTTACCACTTGGAAACTAGGACAAGAACTTGTGTTTCTCTAACTTTTTATCGTCACTGTCAGGATTCTATTACACAAGGATTTGCATACTGCTTCTTGCTGCCATTTGAGTTAAGACAGCACAAGGGTGAAAAGGCAGTAGCAGTTCATATCAAACTGTGGAAATGGTGCCGTTGGCATACCTGTATAGATAGTAGCACCTGTTGCTGATAACAGCAGGCTGAGTTAGCTGCATGCAGAAAATTCAGTTTGTGGAAGCAACACTCAAGTAATGCACTTAGGTGTCCACAAAGTAGCTCAGAATGTGGGGGAAAAAAAAAAAAGGAGTTTAGCAAAAGCAACTAACATATGAGGACTGTCGTTCAGGGCTGTGTATTTTCATCTGTTCGCATTCACAGAAGTGGTGCAAGCGGCGCTGCGCACAAGGGTGCTTCGGGAAACGGTGAAGACTGCCCCCGGGGCTTCCAGCCGTACCGTGGTTCGGCCGAGGAGCTACGGCATCCTACTCTGGGTACACTGCATCCCATGTCACCCTTTGAGGCTGGCGCCTACCCATACCACCCGGCGCCATTCCTGCCACCACACCTTGCACATCCAGCATACAGGTGAGCTGGCAGCCCAAGGAAGTGTGGCGAAGAACTGGTAGCCTGCAGCCTATTGCTGCTTTGCTTCATGTGGGCAATACAGCAGTTGTAAGCTTTGTGACTGTTTTCTGGGGGCAACAGGTTGGAGGACCCACTCTACCAGTACAACCTGTTGCGGACTGGGGCTCCTATTGTGTCGGCCCCAGCCATCCCTCCCTTCTACCGGTATCCGGTGCAGCAGCAGGCACCCCCGCAGCAGCCACCATCCCAGCAGCAGCAACAACAGCAGCAGCAGCAGCAGCAGCAGCAGCCGCAGCAGCCGCAGCAGCAACAGCAGCAACACCAACCACCACCTCCATCGCTGACTGTGGGTCCCCCGCGAACAGAGGAGTCCAAAGAGGAACAGTCACGGCTTCTTCTGCTTCAATCTGCGAAGAGACCCTCAGAATCACCGCCACCATCCCTTTGTGAGCATTTTTTTTCTACCCTGTCTTTCATCTTGGCAGTCGTTGATACATGCATGCTTTGTCTTGCCCAATTCCCAATATCTCAATATGATTGATATGTATGCTGAATGTGATTGCTGCAAACTACTCCACTCTACAGCTGCCATTAAAAGTATATAGCCCAAGGGGTTTGATTCTAAGCTGTTTAACAGGGCTTTCTAGCATATCTAGCAGTCCAAAGCTTGGGAGGATTGAGGATGCGATGCCATTCCTCTTTCGAGAGGTTACAGTCGCTGAAGATATATAATGAGGCATGCAGCAGGCCTCACAAGCAAACCCCTTGGACCCTATACTTTTGACAGGGGGTGTACTTGTAATTTGCACTTTTGGCTTTAGGGTAGGTGTGAAGATTGACATTGAATTTATTTATTTGATTCGTAAGACTGTTTTGCTGCTAAGTGGTGTCAACATGAAGAATGTTCCTTTTGTACAACATAACTGCATTGTAGTTATTCGTTCATTAGCGGTGACTTGATTCACTGCAATGCAAGAATTAAGGGTGTCCTCTGAGCATCCGTGTGTTCATATGTTAGGGGAAGCATGCGTCTTGTACTCTGCCCTTTTTCCACATGACATATACTCCTGTCACACTGCCAGTCTGAACGGGTATCAAGTCGAGAGCCTTTGAAATTCTCGATCGCTATCGAGCTTGAAGGATTTGTGTCGCGTTTACATGGCAAATCTCAATGGGCATTTAAATGGTTTTTGTGTTTTATGCCAAGCTTGTGTGGCGCCACAATTGCTACTTACGATTTTGCGCAAATAACAAAAATGTTTTTATAAATCTAAACTAAATGTAGAAATACACATTTTTGTAGTTGTAAGATGTTTTTAGTTAGTATTATTAAAGGCCAGTTGCGTTGTCTTGAAAGACACTGCATTTTGTATGATTTGCTTGTAACGCTGCCGCAAGACTGATACCACTGGCGTTTCTGTCTTCTGCAATGGAGAGTGTAAAATTAATGCTCTTTAAACCAGGCCGATGCAGTTTTAAAATTATTGTACAGTCTTATATTTTACTGCTTTGCATTAAAATTTAGTTTCTAACTTTGTATTGTGAACATATTGTGCACGAAAGTGTACGTTGGCGCCGCTCGAAGCAATGCTAGCAACCTTGGGCAATGCTCGAAGGCCCTTGAAATCTTGATAGAGTTTCGTGCTGCTCCGTTGACTCGATAGACTATTGACTCGAAGACCATTGAAACTACCCATGTAGCAGCGCTCAATGGCCTTTGAGTAGATAGATAGACTATCGGTTTGGGGGCCTTCGAAATGCCCATGTGACGGGTATTAGTTTTCCACTGCCTTTCCTTGATAGGCATTCGGTACTAATGTGTGGTGTGCACTTTTTCCAGTGTTTGGTCATTTGGGGAAGATGCAATTTCACCGTTTTGGTAGCCAATTATATGCGATGCTCATGCTTAGTGCTGCTTCATGGAGCAAAAGTACAAGGAGATTGCTGAAAGCGTGGCACATTTGTTTGGAGTGCAAGTGGGATGCTGCTCACATCTCATGTATGTTTCATTGTAATGCCTGGATACAAATCTTGGGTTGTTGTGCTGCCTGTGCTCTCAACGAGCCACAGCCCACTTCTTTTCTATCGTACTGTTAGCCCTGTGATGAGCACAGTACGTATCACATTTCAGAGGTAACCACTACCACTACAATTCCTTTTTTTCAAGTTTATGGGGATGTTAATAGGGGGAGATAAATATGTTTTCCCCCACTTAATCGCGGCTGACACAGTTCAAACCGCCAGAACCCACCCCGTGATTTCGTACGCTACCGAGCGCACGCCGACCACGGCGGGCCTTGCCCTAAGGGAACAAAGGAACGACACTCTGGCTGACACAAACAGGCGTTTATTGCTACAGCAATAATAACGCCAGCTAGCAACAAGATATGCTAATGATTCGAGGTCGTCCGACTCACCAGCAAGGTTATGAGCGAATGTTCACTCACGCTAGGGCAAGGGATACTCCGAGGTGGGATGGGACGAGATACGAGAGCGAGTCTCCCCGCCCCTTTCTCGCCCCGCTGGCGAAGAGCGAAGCCACGAGCATTACGTCCACTCGCGCCAACGATCCCAGCCAAAGAGAGTGATGCTGTAAGCTAGGTCCCGCGTGCGTGCGCAAGCAGTCTCTGTGGCGCCCTCCCTTGTTAGTTAAGGTAACTAACCAGGGAATGCGCCCCTCCCTTGAGCCGATGCTGTTGCTGCAGGGCGCATCGCGGGAAAGCCTACAAAGGGGACTGCAGAGCAGGTCCCCACAAGTTATATACAGGCATGGTGTTTACAAGGCTTATTAAAACAATTGGGCACATTTTGGTTACGTATCAGCAGTGTCTATAGGACTGCCGGCTGGAAACTGCAAAGGGTTCAGTAAATTTCCTGTTCACATAATTTGCAGTCTTTTGTTGTCTGTAAAGCATTTGATTCCAGGTTTATGGGTGCAGAAAAGTGCCATGCGCACAATGTGCTATTTGCTGACCAAAAACACAAAGGTGATTGCTCTTTGCCTGCTTTATTGAAGCTTCATCTCATCCTGGAGGAGGTCTCGAGCCACTGCGGAGCCCCCCATCACTTTTGACACCTCTGAATCTGGCTACAAGCCACTCTGGGTCCACTGCCCAACCACAAGGTCCCCTCGTTCCTCAGCAGTCCTTTGCAGAGCATCTGAGCCATCCAGCCAGTGCAGAGCCCTGGCGACCATTGGCCAATGATGTGCCACCTCTCCACCACTTGCAGGTCTCTGTTCATTTTGTAGTGAGCTTCAGCTTTTGCTATGTCATCACAGGCAGATGGAAGAAATTAAGTGGCAGTATTAATGCAGCTTTAGGCTTATACGGGCAGGAATTTTGGTGCTGGTACATTGTTGCTGCTAATTTTTGCTGCACTATTTTAGTTGGACCCCAACAGTTACAGTTTATGCACTGACATTTCATAGCAGTACGTCAAACGCTTTATATCCTAATTTGGAAGTGTACCATAAACATTAAATAAAAATAAAAGTGGCCAAACACAATGTTATTCTTTTTACTTGGCCAAAGCCTTATTAAACATGAATATGCTCTAATAGCTGCCCTTTTTTTTAATGAAGAGCTGGTTCAACTTTTCTGCCTCGCTCCTTGCACATTTTGAATGGGAGCGGTCTGTCTGGGGGGTCACGCAGGTAACAAAGGAAAACTTTCAATCACTGCCAGTGTCTTTCACGTCTGCCATGGCCCCTTCTGCTGTTCGGCAACCACTAGCTGCCTCGGTGCGGCCGAGTCTTCCGCAAGCGCAGTCTCCACCACCATCTTCTGCGTCAAGTCCTGTGCCAGTTCGGCAGTCACCTGTCCGGCTTGATGTCTTGACATCAGAGCAACGGCATACAGAACAGCACCCGCCACTGCTTAGCTTACTAGATTTGGCTGAGCAGCGCAGGAAGGAAGCACGAGCGAGGAGCTCAGTTGAAAGTGACTCCGAGGAGGGTGAGTATCTGTACCTTGAACATCATAAGTATAACTTATATTGCTTATAATGGCATTTATCTAAGCATAAGCCGTAGGACTCAATATATATTAAGTTTTCTTTGTAAGGGCAGTGAATTTTGTTCCTATCCTCTTGCAGCACTGTGTCCATGTTTTGTGGATCGTACTTTTCAAAACTTTTCTCAAAGTGTTTAGCATCATTTTCAAGAAGTCAGTGATGCCGGCTACATTTGAAATCTCTGCTTGGCTGAATGTCAAAGCCCTTTCATGTCCAGAAATAAGAATCACTTCTTCAAACCAAGATATAGAGTTGAACATCGCCAAGTTGCACAGCCCGCCTAGGAAGTGTTGTCCAGTGCTGTCAATTCCTTTTTCTCTTGCACAGTGGAATGTTTTACTAAAGGGCACTGCAGCTGATTTTTAATTGCGGAAACGGTTTCAAATGATAAAGGAAATAATTTTATTGGACGTCAATGTCTATTTTTTAAAATATGGCTGCAATTCCATGAGTGTGGAAGTGTGCGGCGTGCATGAATTAATGAAGTTTTTGAGCCATCCATATTGTAAAGAGGGGTTGAAGTATATACTCACAGATTTTCAGATTTTTCTCGATACTGAAACTTAATGCATGTCTGAAAGGGCTATGGTGTCATGGTTGCCTAAAGTGTAAAGGGCCATTTATGTGTTCCTCATGTATTTGGTGGGTAAGTCGGATTTGACACTTATAAATATTCCTTTTAACCAGCACAGGCAAGGTGCAGATAGGACACATGGAAGATAGAGTGTTAAAAACCAGTCATTTTAGCTTGAGTGTGTAGAAGGATCATTCATCGTAGGAGTTGCCTCCAGAGCAATTCTTTTTTTCACATGCAGGAGTACTATGGCATTTGACAAGCAACATGCAAATATTAGAAATTTTCGAATAGCAGATCGAATGTTCTCCTATTCAATTTGTCAAACAAATCAAATAGTGCATTTTCAGAAATATTTGAAACGAATGAAATATGTTCTCAAGTTTTCGAGTACATTTTGAGAAATTGCCAAAATGTTTGAATAAGGCATGCGATAGTTTTCTTTTATGAATATTTCAAAAACAGTCTACTCCTTATGCCATCCAGTATATTGCCACAATCCCTTTGCGTGGGTTTAGGGTTGAGTGCCATTACACAGTCCATTCATGTTCATACATGGCCTCCAAGAGTGGGGTCCCAGCAGGGCTCAGGCAGGTTTAGCGAACCCTGCCTTGACACCCGAACTTGGAAGCCGTGGCTCGTAGGTAGCTCTTGCCCCTCTCATTTGCTGAGATGTGGCATTAGTTTATTCGCTGTCATCATCAGTAGCAAAAATAATTTTCCTTTACATTAACATGGCAGTCATAAAGTTAACATACTGACTTCGTGTTGTGTACCCCCTAGTGCAGATCAGTGCTACATCTTTTGAAAGCTGTAGCTTTATAAGTTACAGCACCTTACTGCGGTGCCACAGCTAACACTTCGCTGTTCTGCACGAGTAATCTTTCTGTGCGAATTCGTTACTTGTGTGAATATTCGTAAAAATATTCTAATCATATTCATTTCAGTTTCTAATTGCAGTATTCATATTTGATTCGGTTTTAAAAAAGTACTGTTCGCGCATCCAAACTTTCAACTATTGTTCTTGGTAAGTCATACAAGGTCTATTTAAGGATCTATGCTGTTTATTTGTGAGGGCTGTGTTTCGGAAAGTGGTTATAGCTTACATGACTGAAGCCAACAGTCACCAAAACCAAGGAGCATAGGGGATGTCTTTTTTTTTTTAATTTATAGTTTGTCATCAATGGGAGATTAATAAAAGCGGAAGAAAAAAGAACCTTATGCCGCCGGTGGGATCCAAACCCACGACCTCTGCATTTCGCATCTGGTACTCTACCAGCTGAGCTAAGGCGACGGCTGTCAGATTCCCATCTTCCGCTTTTGGGGTATTGATGTGTAGTATAAGTAGTGTAAGCTAACCTTGAGAGTGATCACCAAAGCCACGCTCATCCATGGCGGCGGATGTAGTATGTTCTGTATAACCACAAGTGCTACGTAGGAATGTGGTCATAGTATTATCAGCAGACAAGGGAGCACGTCTTTCCATTCCCTTGTCTGCTGGCTATAGCTTGGTTGGTCAAGCTGATCTTTCACTGCAGGGTAGGATGTTGAGCATGACTGTTTAGTAAAAGTTGACAGGTGACCTCTAATTGTGTTCTAGTGGCAGATCCGATGAGAGGGGCCATCTAAGCGATGTGTCAAACATGTGTGATGTGTAAGTCTTCTGATGTGTAAGTCTCTGCATTCAGCCAGTCTTGAACTGGACAACTTGCCATGTTTTTATTTTTAATTATAGATGCATTAATTTGACTCAGTTCTGTCATGCATTGTACCTTGTTTTGTTGCCTTATCAAAGTTATTGTGCAATGTGATTCATTCCAAGCATGTTTGCAGATGGTGAGTGGGAAATTGTACAGGAAAAGCCCATTGTCTGGTCAGGTCCCCCACTACGTCTTGATCTCAATCCCAAAGTGAGAGACTTCTTCTTTCTGCTTTTGTTGAAACTTAATGCATGGACTTAATCATAAAATGAATTTGTTTTTTCAAACTTTCGTTATCTGATGTAAGCCTTTGTGTTACAATCAAATCTCACATATTGAAGGGGCTCTGAAACACCTTCCGAGGAGAGCACATCAGATTGCTCAATCACTGCATTGTGTTGTCATGAACACCTGAGTAAAATAATATGTTCTACACGCAGCAGAGAATCCACAATCAAGCACAAAAGTTCGTGAGCTCTATCCGGCAACTTTTTCATGCTCGCGCCCTCCTCGTCGCACCGCTTCTGCGTATACCTGTTCAAAGATGGCTATTTGTTAGATTCTTTCAGACGTCAGGCAGCTACCATGGCTGCGGCCAATAAGCAGCATAACTCCTCCACGTCAGGAAGCTCCGCCCCCGGCGTTGGGGCCGATGGAGGAGCACCAACCTTTCAGCGTGCAAAAACTGATGAGAGGAGAGGGAAAGGCGCGAAGACACTGAAATTCAAATTTTTGGCTACAGATAACTCAGCTTCTATAAAGTGCGTCAAAAAGTTCTTGCTGGAGGATATTTATGAAGCAGTCACCCTTTAACATCCCAGGCGTACCACAACTTTATTAGAGCCCCTTTCAGAGCCCCTTTATTATATAATTGTATTGGTGTAAGTGCTACCTCTAGAGCCAGTGCCACGATACTGTTTTGAAACTTGATTGGTAATTTTTGCGATCTCATGCTGGCAACATATAGATGCAGTTGCTTGTGGTTCCAAGATGACTGTTTTAATGCAGTGAGCATTCTAATGAAAACCGCAAGCTACAGAGAAGTATCCTGGCCATTCATTATGCACAGGACTTGTTTTCCATCTTCCTTTTTCTAAAAGTTATCTGTTAATTTGATTACTGTATCTGTCTCCCGTAAGCTTCATTTCTCATCTTATACATTTCTTATGAAAAAAAAAATAAGCCTATTAAGTGATTACATACCACAGTGGTCATCAGTTTGTGTGTATATTTATAAATAATATGTTTAGCTCTTTTGCAGTTTTCGGGCTTTGATTTCCAGCTGCGCTGGCAATTTGAGTTCTTCACTTCAAATGAACAAAGTCACACGCACAAGTACACTTTTTTCCCAGTCGATGCAGTGAGGTGGTGAACTTGGCAGCATTCAATGCATCTAGGGTTTTGTTAAATTAAAGGGAATGGCAACTGAACTTTAAAAACATAATTATTTTTCATTCCAGTGGAAAACATAGTGGGCACAGTGCTCAGTGCCGCTATAGTTTTGTTATACAGCTGTAGAAGGTTTTTATCGAGAATTTTTCGGCCAGTGAATGGGCCAGTTTTTATGTATCCCAATGCTGCAAACCATGATCAGCGAGCATGATAGCAGTTGCACACTAACAAAAATGATAAACTAAAATTAAATACAATTTCAGTTCCTGTACAGTAATTATACAGCTTTAATGCGCATAGCGGGTACAACGGTAATCGCAAGGTTTGACTGCAACATGTTGCTTCAGCTTGTTTTATGCAATTTTCAGTGCCAAATTAAAATTAAAAATCCTCATCTCTTACAGTATTGTAGTGCTTGATTCTTACACCATGAGCCAAGATCTTTCATTTCCACCATAATCTCATGGCACGTTTTGGTCAGTTACGGTTCCTTTAAGTCTCGAGCTCTTTATAACAAACATTGGTATACATAGCATTGAACCATTCAATTCATGTATATCCTCGTCAGACTTGAGCAAAAGTTCACCCTGTCACCATTAACCCAAATACTTATCTCAAGTCTCGGCATTCTTGTGAATGTGCATACACATATAATCTGGTAGCCGTAGGTTCAACAGTACTTCCCTTTGAGTTTTCTCCATGATCTCTGCTATGGGCCTCTTGGCCTACATAAACATGCAATGTTTCGTGGTGCATAATTGTTTAAATATGTACATGCACAACAGAATGCGTATTTAAATCAAAATTACAAGAAATCTCATGGAAAAGTGTGAGCGACTTGGCAGCTATTTGGCCTCTGTGGGCAGAAATCTGGTTTAGACATTTCCACCAATTTGGGAGGCTGCTCAGAGCGTCCTGTCATTTCACACTTTTTGAAAAGCTGACAACGTGGGGGCACAGGGAATGCTTCCTGAGTTCCAATGGCACTAGGCTGCACGAGTAATGTGTCGTTTAACAATTCTGTAAAACACAGACGTGCATTATAATGTATGCGGGGTCTGACGAACATATGGGCAACAAGTGCCGTCACTGCAGCGTAGGTGTAGTTGTTTGTGGGCGTAAGGCAGTGGGCTAGTGGTGTTGCATAGCCAGCCCATGATACAGATTAGCAATGGGAAAGCAATGCACACAGGTGCAATTCTAGCAAGTGCTGCTGTTTTCTTTTTGTGTAGCCTCATTTTCATTGCAGTTCTTCTGAAATGTTAATTGTTCAAGCTGCTGCCGTAACAGACGCTCAGTGGAGTTGACGGCAACGTGAAATGTCCAATACAATTTCTGTTTTAAAATAATAAAAAAAGCAAGCTGACAGAGTTGGTAAACTGTGCACTGCTCAGTGGGTGAATGAGTCTATGATTTGCAGATGGAGGCATGAATGGAAAGTGCTTTTTAAATGCAATTCTAAGCAGAAAGGCTTCTGCGGACCTCTTATTGGACATTATGTGAAACAGGAAGTTTAAATAGCTAAGCTTGTTGTTGGGCAGTTGAACTGCCTTGAGCCACAGCCCTTGCCCAGAAAAATGAAATGTCTTGCATAAACTTCAAGGTGCCATGTCGATGGTGTAGAGGCTCATGTGAAGACATGAACCTGTGTGCTAAATACTATTGATGCAGCAAAGGTTGCGCAGGGTTTGAAAGCAAAGTGACAAGTTGGAGCATCTTATGCCTTTCATTATTGATGCCAATCTGGCTTAGGAGCAATGGGGCTTATCAGCATTGCTGACTAGCATGCTGATGATGAGGACTGTGCATAGAACTGGTGCCCCTGAAGTCCACAGTAGGATGACTAGGACCAAAGGATGCAGCTGATAGTAAAGCTGGCTTGTCTGGCACATTGCCGCATGTTACTCCCCGTGCATTATTTTTCAAAGCAAGGCTATCCCAGAGGAAGTATTCCAGAACAGTTTTATCGTCTGCCTCCAGAAAAAAGCATGGAGGGATATGTTGCTGATGGTTGACTAAGTTCATACGCTGTGGTGCCAGCAGCGAGGTGCACTACTTTACCCTGCATCTATCCTAGTAATGGATTCATTTTGTATGCTGCTCCTCTGAAGTGAATCCGTTCATGCAGGAGTGATGTCATAAAAGGGCACTTGAGCAAGACTGACAGGCTTGTCATTCATGGAAGGAAGACAGTCGTGCTTCACTCATTAGACGTCTGCCTAAACAAACCCTATAAGGACGGAGTGTAGCACTCTACAAGGACAGGTTTATAAAACTTTTGCTTTAGCACTGTGGAAAAAATCACGCACCCACGTGCATTAAAGATTGCACTGTGGGTATCTGCTATGTAGCAAAGCTTCCCACATGATGCACTTGTTCATGCTTTTAAGAAATGTCCAATATCAAATGATCTACTACGGAATCTATTAGGCATTACTAGGTGTTCAAGCATGAGAGGGAGAATCAGGAAAACTTGACATCTAATGACTAAAGAAAACTTTCTTAACAGCTAACGAGTGTTAGCCTTGTTCAACGAAAAGTCCCCTTTTTACTCCCTTTCGGTCTTGCATTACTTTTGTTGTTTTATTTATTTACTTATTTCACTGGGTGTACGTTACGAATTCCTGTGCCAAAGCATCTGCTGTGCCATGTGTTCAGGCGTGACATTTTCTTTATGTGATGTCATGTTGATGCATAAAGTGAAGTAGAGCTCTGTAGTCCTCCAAATCTGTAAGCACTGTCATTATTCTTAATAGTAATAATAATAATGATAATAAATAAAGGTTATCATTTCTTGAAGTGCAAAAATTACTGAGCTACTTAATTTTTTACTAAATGTGTAAGTTGTGCTTGGGGGCTCCTGATTGTCTTGCTGTCTATAGCCTCAAAAACACGGGAAGCACAACAAGGGCGCCACCACATCGTACAGCAGTTGTTACAAGCAGTCGCATGTAAAGTAGCCTGGGAGAAATTGAAAAGCACTGAAACTTTGTGAGCTCTGTCGTCTGAGTGCATCCAGATTGTACACACTTAGTAAATATGTTCTTGCTCATCAGCATACTGACATGTGTTGAAACCTGTTTTTGATAAATGAGGTTTTTCACTGTTGTCTCAAGTGACTGATAAAGTTTATTGGAGTAATGTTATGTTCCGTTATAGTTGACTTTCATCTGTGACAAAAGAGTCCATATGAGCAGAGCCAACAGTGGCATTACAGACTTGAGTTAAAGTTGGTTCTAGGGAGCTTCTGCTGCTACATTTTAATGGGAACAGGAGGTCTGGAAATAAATGTTGGGAATTTTGGTGTCATCTAGTGTGTGAATGTCATGTTCCTGTGCGGGGGCTCACCTGTGCAGTGGCTCACCTGTGCAGTGGCTCACTCTTGCAGTATAGGATAATCTCATTGTTTATTGAGCTTCATCCACATTGAGATTTTTATTCACAAGGATTTTTTTGTATGTTTTTTCTCATCAGAAATTACAGTTTCTGAACAATTTTGGCCTGACAAATCACCTGAAGAAAAAGGGTAAGTCTGAATCTCACTGAAGAGAGGTTACTTGAAGCTGTGACATCCCCTTGTCAGCTAGCTTCTGCTCATGAGATTTCCCCACATCTTGTTATGTTATACCCTTGTCACAGTACACTAAAAAAGGTACTGTAGCAGTGGCCTAGTTACCGTATATATCCCGGTAAGGGCTGCACTCGTGTAGGCACCATATAAGTGCCTAGGCACCAGATAGTGGGTCAAATTGTATGGTACAATAAAGTAAATTCCCTGATTATAGCTTGAAAATTGAAATGTAAAATTATTTTTTCGTTTAAGGGTTTAAACCCATCAAAACTGCCAAAAAAAGAGTGTGACCCGTAGCGGTATTTGAGCATCCACCTTGCATGCAGGAGGTGTGGGGTTCGATCCGCAGTACCGTCGGGTGCCCACTGATTTTCCAAGGGGCACAAGCTTTCCGCTGGCCTGATGCTCGGCTCCTCTGGAGTGAAGTGCTTGAAGAGTGGGTCTCTGACTCCACTTGCTCATGTGAACAAAAAAAAAACTTATTCCATGACACTCTTTGACCAAGCTGCCCTTGTGCCATAAAAATGTGTCGTCATCATGCAAAATTTAATGATATTTTCAGTGAATGACATTTGCATATAATGAGGGCAATGATGAAGATATTTGGCGTTATTAGGTTGAAATTACATTTCTGTTCAAATGTGTTCAAGCAGCTCATTCAAATCTAGTGCTTACACTTCACACTGGATCAGCAGCAAAGCAAACAATGCGTAAATATAGTATGAACCTACAGTTAAACCTTGATGTAACGAAGCTCCATGAAGCGAATTCCCCGATATTACGCAGTTTCTCAAGTCCCCACTGCCGCCTCCATTGAAGCGTGTGTATTTGCGAACTTTATGTAACAAAGCTGTTGCGGTGCTCGACCTTGACATAACGAACTTGCCACGCCAACCATTCATTAGCTGGTGCTGCATTACATGAAATTTGCCGATCGCGCGAAAGTTTAATGATTATAAACATGAACTGCCATGAGGAACGTCTACGATCACAACAAGCGAATGCAGTTGGAACAATGCCCTGCACAATCGCTGCATCTCCGTGTCAAATGCAGCAGATTCCGCAGCTTTCGCTTTTGTGGCGTTGCGCCAAGTGGCAGTAGAACAGTTCATGTACGAAAGAAGGTCAGAACAACAGGATGTGGCAAAGAAGGAGCAGGAGGAGCAGTGCACGCCCATCGCTGACAGCAGACACGCAGCAGGAGCGAGGACTGGCAGAGAGCGCCGGTAATGCGAGGCTATGCCAGTTTCCTAGGGCTATGGTGGACGTGCAGACCAAGAGGCTTTTATTCGATTTTATTTGATGAGAGCTGAGCACACGGAAAGAGGAGGGTTCTTCCAACTCCCCGCTCCACTCCACTTTCTCCACGCTACGTATAGCGGCATTGTTTAATCCGTGGGGGAGACGGTGGCGACTGCTGCTGCACTTGCTTTATTAACGCGATTGCCTCTCTGCGTCTATGACTTCAAGAAACAGGGGTTTACTATGAACATTTACTAGGCCATTTCATATACTTATATTTTTTTTTATTTGACACACTCCTTTCGAGTTTTCACGCGAAAACTGGATGCAACGGAAACCTGCAAGTAACAAAAAATTGCGGAGCTTTCTTGTTCTAATATCCGGGTTTAACTGTAGCTGAAAACTTAATGCATTTGTTTCTTTTGTTTTATAACAGAGCTGTTAATTGTAACAAAAAATTATGCATACTGCTGGCTGTCACTATATAACACAAGAGCACCACCTTGCTGGTAACTTTAATTAGGTTCTCAAACCAACTGCTTTGGCAAAGCTTTTGTGCTTGTTTGGTATTTGGCATATCTAGGAAGGCTATAGCTAGGGATTAAAGTTTTCAGTTTTTATTCTCTGAAAATTCGGTAGACTTTTTTTGATGTTTATTTCAGAACGCGCATTTAATTTTTTTTTTTTGCCGAATAATATTTCTGACGAATGAATGAATGACTGACTTTTTTCAGTGATTTATTGTGGCTATACTGTGTGGTCAAAAGTCACTTAGAGCCTATCTCAGCATTTTTTCAGCGTGTACAGTTAATTTACCAGTAATTAACGTGCAAATGAGAGTACTTGGGGCTATGCTTGTAAGAGGAATTGCGGTCATCATTAAAAAAGTAACGCAAGTTAAATGAGATAGCCGGCAGACAAAAACACGAGTCGAAGTTTACTGCTAAGAATTATGTTGTCATGTTATCGTTGGGTTTATGTCTTGGGTTGCTACATG
>JARKHS020021202.1:0-30094 GCA_030143305.2 Amblyomma americanum
GGGAAATCAGCAGCATGTAATGAACCACATGCTAGGGGCTTGAGACTATGATGTTTAATGCACTAATGCCTTGCACATCCTTACAAAGAAGAAAAGACGCACCCAAAAGTTAGGTGTCTATACCCCTTCCTCTATGCACTTTCAGGTGGGTCCTCATTCGTCCACAGTGCGAGTCTACATTGCTTTGAGGGTCCTAGTTAGTATACTTTCGTTTAACCTATTGTTGTCAGAATTCATTATTTAAGCATTTCAGCTTATTTTAGGCCTTTCAAAGCATTGATGCATGCAAAATAAATGAACAAAAATGCATGCTTTCTAGAGCTAGACTGGTGCTTATGTAAAATGTAAATGTATCAATCTGATAAGCAGTTTTGTAATGCATGCCTGGCTTGAGATGGTGCTATGCCGCTTGCCACAAAGGTTTCAAAATGTAAGCTCCTGCCATTCACGGCACATTACTATATCCCAGCAGTAACCAAAACCAGCACAAAACAAGCTATCTGGACATATGGTGACACTCTGGCTAAAGGGGATAGTATTAGTTATTAGTTTAGTTATAGTTTCAGTCAGACCCCGCTACAACGAACGCCGCGACAGTGAAATTTCTGCCACAACAAAGTATTTCCGATTCCCCATCAGCAAACCATACAAGGCAATGCAGTTATTTCCCCCCGCAGAGAATAATTTTCAGAGCGAGGTTCTGCTTCAACAAAATTTTTCCGAGTAAGCGGCCAAGTTTTTTTTTGGCGCATCCACATATGCTCGTAATATCTCGTTCTATATGTTTCACTAAAACGGCTGCTGAAGACAGTTTGCACTTTCAATAGCACAGCCGAAATTCCCTGCGGTATGTGCAGACGCGCGTATAAAGATACTGTGCGGCACACGACTGCTTGCGACGGTTTTGTCGATGCCTCGGACTCTGCTCTTGCGAACTGTGGTCGTTGGTGCAGTGCGGCTTTCGGCTTTTTTCGCTCGCTTCGCTGATGAAAACATTACGAAAGCGTCATTTCAATGTGAAGCTATCGTGTCGACGGAAAGCTCTGTTAATAGCTCATAAGACTTGTTGTTTCTTGTGGCAGCCATCACCTCAGCTGGGTACCTGCAGCGACGTGCTCTGAAGCGGCAGCTGGCTGCAAGTGTGGAGTCACACCAGAATGGCGTCTGTGCTGCCGCTGATGGACCACCCAGCCGCAAGCTTCCTTCTGTTCAAAGTGGTACGATTTGCTTTTCTTGGCTGATGGAATCTTTGCTTCAGCTTAAAGTGTTTGCTTGGCAGTGCACCTTCTTTTTGTTTTTTGTGCTTTTTGCCACATTGTTTGGAGGGCCATTCTACCCCTAATATGTTGGCCAAAAATACTTGTAACACTGTTATTGTTTGCTAGGTGGTATGTCCTTGCCTGACCACTGGCCACACTGTTGTTGGAGGTCATGTTTTTGTCAGATACCTTGCACTTCAGAGAGGGCAAAGAAAAATAATTGTAGTTGAGATTAGCTGGGGGATGCATGACATCTTTGAAAAACAAAAATGCACCTCTAGTCTTTCAGACTGCTCCATCATGGGCAGAGCATTCAGCATTTCTGCTTGGTGATAATGACAAAACGTTATCGTTTGTTTCTGAACAAGGCATTGTCACATTTAGAAATAGTGCTTCGTCAGTTCATGTGCAAGGTACAGTCAGCATGCGTTCATTGTGCCTTGGTGGGGCAGAAAATTATGACTTGTTGTCCAAAGGGGTAGATAAAACGCAATGGAAAAAGTAGTGAAACTGAAATACACATTTGAAATAGTGACCATCTGCTGCCATCAACCCTTGTAACATGCCTATGTATGCAGGCCATACAGAGCATTAGCTTCTGAATGCTTTCTTAGTAAATACCTTGTGCAGGAAAAGTGAAGCGTTTCTTGCATATAAATGTTTTGATGATGGCTGGGGCCTTTATGTGTGGAGAAAGCAAGAGTTTGAACTATCCAGAGACAACGAAAGTTGACTACTCTAGGTCAGTGAAACATGTTTCCTTATGCTAGATGACAGAAGCTAATTTGGTGACATAGTTACAAATGGGCACGTAGTGAATAGCTGCAAACAAAACTGTAAAAAAGGGGGCGTATATCATTGAACTCATTCAGTAAAAATTTGTTTTTGCTTGAATAGGTCTTATAAATTATAATATACTAAAGTTCTGTTTGTGTGTTTGCCCTGAAGTGTCCTCATGCCTAATGGTCCTGTTGTCATTGTGTAAGGATGTGACGTCACTTGTTGAGGTCTTTCATACTTTCATAGTTTCAGATAAGAGTGTAGATACGGTGAGATATGCATGAGTGTGTACTGAAATGCACTTGCACAGCTTGGGCAATGGTGTCGTATATTGCTGTACTCCCAAGCAGTATGAACATTTTGCTGTGTGTACACTGCTTACCACTCCTCGCCAGTTTGCTCTCACTCTCAGCATCTAATTTTTACCTGCAGTAGTAAAGCCCATAACTTAAAGCCGGGTTGTCAGTCTCATTAGTAATACTTCTGGCAAAACTAAAACAAAGTGAAGGTGTCTGCAGGTGCAGAGTGGGCTGCTGGGCAAGCAAGAGCAAGTTCCTCTCGTACTGCTTTGAACCATTGCTATTATTGTTGTCAGGGCATTGCAAGTCACACTGAGTATGGTGCAGGGATCGCATAGAATTTGGAGAAGGAAGAAGGGATGTTGTCACCTCTAGCTTGACTGTTTGCACTGCAGCTCTCCAAGGAAAGCAGTATGGCAGGGACTTTGCCCATGAGTTCCATGAATCTGTGCTGCAACGTAGCCAGCAGCAGCAACAGCACGAGCAGCTGCACCAGCTCAGTGAGTGGCTCTTTACATGTGTTGGCTCTCCATCACCCCTGTTATTTTGACAGTTTCAACTGTCTTTGAGGTTGTTTTTTAGAAGAATTGATTGTAACACTCCAATCTTTTTTCTTTTTTTTTTGCTGTTTTGTCTTTTGCTGGTGAGCAGAAAAACGCCGTCAACGGCCAAGTTACTCCATATTTCACACAAAAGCACCTCTGGTGGCTGCGCCAAACCCAGTCCAAGAGCCTGTGTTAGCAGAGGAAGGTGGGGAGGACTCTGCTGAGCCAGTGTCAGCCCCTTTTCATTGGCCTGGTGTTGAAGCTATAATGGAATCTTATTCACGGTACAACCAGGGTGAGTACACTCTTTTTGTGCTGGCACATGAGACCATGCCTAGCTTTGGTGCTATGTTTTATTGTCTCGTTTGGCCTGCTGAAAATTCTTCCTTACAGCCTGACTTGTTTGTATCTAAATTACAGTCGAACCCGATAATATCGAACTAGGATAGATAGAATTATCCTTTATATCAAATAATTTGTGAGCAGTGTAAAGCTACAATGTGAATGTATAGGAAAATGTACGGCTGCATCGTACAAAAATGAGCAGTCACATCTGATAGATTGAACTGTGGGCGACACCGGTCGACTCAAGAAGCTGGCTTTCCCTCGGCACATCTCCAGAGGTTAGCTTTCTCGCATAGACTTGTGCGTGCTATGGTGCTATGTAGGGTGCACAGACCAATGATGACACGGATTTTCCATGACATTGGCGGCAGGCACATAGCCAGCCAATCAGAACATGCGTTTTCAGCGCGTTACACCAGTTCACCAGTTGTGTCCACGTTGTCACGCAGTTCGCGTCTATGGTGCGTTGTGCTGCCATTGACAGTTTGGCATGGTTTTCATTGTTGTGAATGTGCGATGGCAGCTGTAAAATGGCAGAACCTCTCCTTTTTCATGAAACTGGAAATCAGTAAGCAAGTTGAACAAGGTGAGAAGAAATCCAAAGTCGCCGCAGCGTACAAGATTCCGAGAAGCACACTGAGCACCATTTTGAAGAATAAGACTAACGTTTGGACTAAAACAGAGAAGAGACCCGGTGCTTGTGGCGCCAGATGTGTACACACAACTGTGTATGACGTTGAGGCAGCTACCGTAAAAACCGGACTATAGGTCGGACTGGAATATAGGTCGACCTCCCAACTGACCATTTCTAAAAATGATAAAAATCTTTTTCAATGGAAAAAGTACCGAAAGACACCCTTACCTTGTGGAAATATACGGGGGGACAAAGCCTTTCGCCCCGCCCCCCGCACTCCCACTCCGCGGATGCAGCGTTCCCGCTCGCTAACCGCGGATGGGGTTCGTGCTCGAGGGACAAAGGGAAGGGACGAAAATAGCGTTAACAATCATATGCTATTTATTACACTTGCAATTAATACACAGAGCAGGCCAGCTAGCTACAAAACATCAACGAGGCATTCCTCGGAAATAGAAGGCTACGTAAGAAGGACTTCAGACTTACCAGCTGGGGCAGGGGCGTGACTTCGGAGGTATCGGTGGCGAACGTTTGTATGCGCCGATAATGGCGGCCGGGTTTTCCCGTGCGCACCGCATTCTTGGGGCAAAGCCATTCCCTAGCATTTGCTGGGGAAGGCAACCAGAGCGCGCGTTTGCTGCGCTCACTTCGCTGCCTGGAACCAGAAGTCCAGCGGCAAGGCACAACGGATCCCCGTGTGCCTGCCGCGGAAGGTGACGAGAGCGTGCCGCTGCAACCGGTCACGACGCTGGCCGGATCCCGAAGAGCTATGTCCGGTCCCGCAGAATTCCGCGTAACCTACGAGGTGGCGCTCCCGTCGCCGTTCCCTTTCCCCCATGAGGGAGGCTTCCCTCCTCGCCCAGCCGGGGCTGTCCCAACGCACACTGATGGATATGGTCGGCCGCGTCGAAATGGAGGGGGAAAACAGGTTTCCACAACCTTGAAACAAATGCGACTCGACAGGTTGCACAATGGTGACAGTATTTATTTTCATTTAAATGCTGCTCGTATGTACACCCGGCCAATTTTTTAACAGTATCGCGCGCCCATCGACCTGCGTGTTTGTTTCTGGCATACAGAAGTACGGCGCCATAGAGCAAAGCCCTTCCTCTTCATGAATCGCCGCACCCAGGATGGCGAGCCCTTGAATTGCGCCCTCATGAGTCTAGAGGCGTGCGCAATCTCTACCGCTTTCATGCGGATGCATTCGGCAGTCGCAGGCAGCGATCTTGCACGCAGCGCAACCTTTCCTTCCAATTCTGGATACGCTGCGGTCCGCCCACGAAATGATGTTTTCTTCTGGTTGCTGCAAGTTGTAATACGCAGCTTCAGCCTCCCCCAGTACTGAATGCTCTGTTCGGATACTCCAAATTCGCGCTGTGCCGCCAGGTTGCCGTAGCTTCCGTGTACTCAATCGCGTTTTTCTTGAAGGCGACGGTGACGGTGAATTGCCGCCGGCTTCCGCTCATTTTGAAACAAAATGTGAAAAAGCAGCCTTTAACCGAACTACGGAAACGCAAAATAGCCGTGCGACAACGTTGCCACACCGCGCTAGGGCACCCTAGCTGCACTGCTGCTGATGGCGATGGTAATAGAGGCTGTTGACTTCAGCTGCCCATTGTTGCAAGACTTCCGTAGTTTTTCCGCCAATGACCGGTGTATAAGACGGGGGTCAACTTTTCGCTGTGGCTTTTTGAAAAAAAAGTTCGACCTATATTCCGGTTTTTACGGTATGTACAAATGGTTCCTTGATGTTCGATAACGAAACATTCCGGTCCCATACTCCATGATTGTGCAGAAAGCAAAGAACTTTGCTTTCGGTTGGCTGTAGCTTTCAGTTGGCGGTGGCTTCGGTTGGCTGTAGCGCTTAAAGAATGCCACGAAATTGTAGGCAATGCAATCACTGGTGAGAGACGTGCCGTGGACATCAACACTGTGAATAGGTGCATTGAAGAACCCTGGGGCAACGTCACAGCAAGGTACCAACCCCATGCTATTTTCAACGCTATGAGACTGTGCTACTTTGGCAGATTCTTCCAAAAAAGACACTGGCGTTTCTTGACGATAAGTCCCATGCTGGGAAAATAACAAGGTTGGAATATCACTGTTGCTTGCCATCAGCGGGTGTGGATTGGCAGAGCTACAACCACTCGTGATAGGAAAAAGCAAGTGTCTGCAATGCTTGCGGAACGCGCTTTCGGTTCCGGTGACCTGCAGGTCCAATCGAAGAGTGTGGATGACCTGCGAAGTTTTTGCCAAATGGCTGAAGTCTTAGAACGAACACCTGGTAGGCAAAGATCGCAATGTCTGTCCTTGTAAACAACTACTCTACCCACAGCTGCAGTGCTAGTTTCAGCAACATTGAATGTCGCTTCCTTCTGCCAAACGCTACATTGGTGCTTCTACCCTTGGACCTGGGGATAATCCACGCAATGAAGGTTGGTTATAGGAAACGTCTGATTGAAAGGATCCTACAGAACCTGGGGACCGGAAGAAACTTTAAAATAAATCTTTAAGGCACTCTATACCAAATGGGTCGTGGAATGATGTCAAAAATGAAACTGTACAGAACTGCTTCCAACGTTCTGGTCTCTGCTTCCCCGCAGAAGACTGAGCACATTCTTTGTTGGGTGAGCGCGATGTAGCCACCGTGGGTCTTGATGATTAGTGGCACCAGTTGTCCGAATTTCCTGGTGCAGTTTGTGACAGGACAGCCGCAGGCTACTTTGCCTCCACAGACATTAACGTTGAGACTGCGGGGGAGCTTGCGGACGGAGACGTCATTGTCGACATCACAGATAACCAGGACATTACTGATGCGAACTGTGACAAGGACTTGAAAGAGCCTGTGCCCACATGCTTTGACATGCTCAGTGCGCTCAGCATGGTTCGTTGCTTTTGTGCATCGATAGAGGGGTGCAGTCTCAGCTGTTCGGAGTCCATCATTAACATTGAAAAATGTCTTCTATCTGAGGCAGTGAAGAAAGTGAAAAAAATTCATGACTATTTCGCTTGGTAATCTGCACGCAGTAAGTGGCTATCATAGTAATAGATCTTTTCCATCTCAATGTGTTTGTATGATGTTAAAGTTACTGCTACTATTTTATCAAATTACATGTTATATTGAACCCGTAGGCATTTTTTTGCGAGTTCGATATATGTGAGTTCGACTGTACTAGTATAGCATAAAGTTGAGCACTGCAAATTAACAGAGCTTGTACATTGGCTTGTATTCAAGTTATCTGGCAGATCAATGTGACTGTCAAAAAATTTCTGTCCTGTTTCTTTGTAGTGAAGCAACAGAAAAGAATTCATGCTTTTGTTCTTCAGTGCACGAATGAAAAATTAATTTTAAAAGACGGATGCTGATAGAATGCATGTCCTGATACTTTTTTTGTGGGTTGATCATTTTTTGAAAGCCTTATCACTGTTCTCCATCACCAAAAAATCTCTCTTGAAGCAAGTGTGTTTATGTTGGTTGGATCTTCTTGCAAAATTGGATTTTAATGGGCCATTGCATTTTAACGGGCTTAGTCTCCGGCTGCAGAAGTGCTTCAGAGTAAACAAAGTGAATAAATCCACCTGACAGGCTGCATTGTTCTTTGTCTTGCCTTTATCCAGATTGTAGTTCATCATTATTTATTGACCACATTGCATTCTTTATCTTTGCCCTAATTTGCGGCAATCTTTTCTGGGGTATCCGTAAAGTTTGTGGCGCCGCTGCATACTCATTGCCATGCCTAACTCATGATTGTAAACAGACGTAATTCACCGCTGAATATCTGGCTGTTGTGCATGACCACACTTGTTCATTTCTGCCTGGTGTGGTCATAAGGAGGAATAAGCGCTACGGCATGGCATGAGAACTAATGGTTTTGGAGGCATTCACCTACTTCTACAGTGATCTGTTGTAGCACTGATTCACTCCCACGATGATCACTCACCAACCACCTTTCGTTATCATTTTTGAGCTTGCTGTGCTTCATCTAAAGTCAGTGTTGGCAAAGCGAAATAAATGTGCCCGGGGTCCCTGATGCAGAGCGCCACATGGAGCGGATACTGCTGATAGAGCGGGAGCGGCAGTTACGCTCTGAGCAGCAGCAGCTTCAAGAGCAAGCCCAGCGGCTGCGCGTTCAGATGGCCGTAAGTCTGTCATCTGTTTTCACTGCTTCTGCAGGTATCTCCCTGGAAGCTTCCTTTATATGTGGCCTGCCACGTCCCACCTCTCTTTTTTTGATGTGGGGCATCAAGGCAGTTTATAAACATAACACTCGTGCTTAATGTGTGACCTTATTATCTATTTTTTTTATATGGGGGCAAATTTCAGTGCTCATGGAAATGCAGTGCGTGAAGGCTCGAACACATGCAATGGTGCCCAGTGTTAGCACTTCCTGAGCTTCATTAGACATAACTGAAGGAACAGCATCATGAGTTGCATATTGTGTTTGTTGCTGGGAACTCAGCCAGGAATCATATCAGCAGAATCAGAACCTGTCATCATTTTTGCACTGTTGACAGTGGATCATGATGCAAGCCTTTTACTTTTTTATCCTCGTTTGGTTTACATAGTGTTTTATTGTCCTCAAAATGTTTTGTTTAGGTTGTTTGAGAAAACAGTAAAAAGAGTGTTGCTAGAATTGGCTCTCTGGTTTGTATTGGTAATGAGGTCTCCCATGTCAGCTGACATCCCAACACCTCAGAAGTTGTGCTCTCGGGCCAAACACAGCTGCTAAATACCTCTGTGGCCAAACAAATTATTCCCCTTAGTAGACAGCCTTTTCCAAACATGCCTGGACAAAATACATTCCAAGCACAAATACATGCCACTATTAGTTTATAGCAATAGAAGGCAATTGCGTGCTTTCAGTTAGGCACCTGACATTAGTCTGCTATCAGCAGTGAATGAAACGCAAACAAGGAAACAGGTGGCAACACCAAAACACCAACATATTAGCTCCTGGAGTGGAAACACAAGTGAGGCTCATTAACGCTTCTAAAGAAGAGTCTTCACGCCTTCGAACGTAAAATAACCTGAGCTAGTATTGAGCTTCCCCTGGTTAGTACAGTCGAGCCCGCTTATAACGAACATGAGTATCACGCGGTGTCCGTTCGTTATATCCCGAAGTTCGTAGTAAGTGGACCACAGCTTTAAAGACAGTTGCTTGTCAAAACACAAATTTTTTTCTTTGCGAAAATGTGTGTGATGGACGTCTGTCTGTTCTTGCAGCGCAGATCCGATGAGGAAGGTTTCCAGTTTATTTAAAGCAGAAGCGTGCTCTTCGCCGAGGCCCTTGGCATAGACGAGTTGTCTGAGGCTCTCTATGTAGCCCATTGCTGCAGGCGCGCTTATGGGTGCTGGCTCCGAAGTTTCATCCTCATGTGATTCCTCCGTGTCACTCTCGTCCCGCACTTCAGAAACGATGCCCTCGTCCGTGCACAGTTCCGCGGTGTCGGAGTCGTCATTGACAGAAGTAAAATCACTCTAACCAATATCATGACCCCTCATGTCGTAGTCGACGACGCGCTGCCACAAATCGCCGCCGGGCTGGTCACCTTCCGAAGCATCAGGCTCGGCATCAGACACTGTGTCGACAAAGCTGGCCTTGCAGAAGCAGTTCCGCTCGCCAGTGGCCGTCACCTCCGCCCTGACCACTTTCATCATTTCTACCACTGAATACGATGGAAATGGGCATGGTGTTCCCGTCCGCCATCCCGAATTACAACCAGAGCCCGAGATTTGAACGAAGCCAATGAAACGTCCGCACCGCAACAAGAGTGACAAAAGCGCGCGATAGGGTAGATGTGCGACATGCACAGGCGGCAATCAAGCTAATCAAGCTAAAGATACAGACGCACAGCGCCAGCGGAGAGACCAATGATGGGCGTCCGTGAGCGTCAGTGCAGCTACCTCTTGGCTCCCATGGAAGGCCTGCTTTACGGAGCGTGGCTTCCGCGATCGGCATCGGCTGTGCGGTTGATCGCGGAGGCCACGTGCGGATTTGCAAGAGAGTGAGGAGAGGAGAGCGGAGTTGCGAGGAGGGGCAGGAAGGCGATCTTGGAAGGCGTGTCGGCAGGGATTGAGAGCGGCACGAAATGGGGCGGGCAGTTCGCTTGCGACGAGGCTCGGGAAAACATACTGCATGCCGGACGCATAAAGGGGTCGGAGGCAGGTTATCTCGCATCGCGCCGCCGGGTTTATGCCGTCCTTTCGCTGTAACCGATCAGCAGAGCTTAATGACGTTTGTTATACGTGTGATTTTGTGCCATTGAAACAATTTATATTTTGATGGTCGCGCAGGTCTCGTTCATTATAAGTATGTATGTGCAAATATTTGAAATTTCGAATACGAATCAAATATGTTTGATATTCAATTCATATTCGTATTCGAAAATTGATATTCGTGAATTTCCGAATATTCGAAAATTCCCGAATACTCGCCAGCGATCGTATACTGCGCATACTTTCATAAATTCAACCATGGAAAAACCACAATAGCCGATAATCGAGTTAAAAATTCCAGGAAAACAATACAGAGGTCCTATCCGCTTCCTTCTCCGTTGTTTATCACGCGGACCGATCGCATCCCGGCACCGCAAGGCTTCACCTCGTGAGAATTTCCCCAAGTGGGCTTTCCCACGTATCACCCGTGCTGCGAACAAGATGGCCGACGGCCCGCTTCGAGCAACCGCAACGCGAAATCACGCTTCGGTAATACGTTACATATTTAATGCCCCATCCAAAGAATGCGCCCTGTCGCCTTCATAACTCTCCGAGCGTGACTTCCGCCATCCCGTTTTGTAAACTACGCTATGCGGGAAATCCTACTTGCAGAACGCCGCGGGAACCTCCTGAAGGGGCGCGTCGAGTAGTCACAATAGGGCAAGCGATCCTGCTAAAATCCTGCCTATTGCATGATGCATTGTAACCTGCACACCTCTTTAGCGGGTGTAACGGCAGGCGTGGCAACAGTCGGAAGGCCTCTGTCGCTAGGGCAAAAAAAAATAGCCTGGCTGCATAGTTCTGGTTTTTTAGCTTCACCGCTGCCCCGCGGCAAGTTCAAATGTCGGCCTGCGCATTCGCCGATAGTCCAATCCCAGCTCCGCGCGGCTTATTTCTTTTTCCTTTTTAGAAACCGCCTCGCCGCTCCGACGCCAGTGTGTGTTCCCCGGCCTCTTGCTTGCACTTGTGTTGTTCTTCCAGCACTCCAAAACGGGTGGCTCGTCACGGGCTTACAGGTGTTAGTGCGTTGGAGCCACCTCATAAGGCCTTACTGCATCTTCAGCATTTTCGGCAGCATTTTTTTTTTTCGGGGGGGAGGGGAGGGAGCGGCAATTTTATTAACAGAGGCCTTCGGATGAACCGGCATTTCTTCCGGTCCCTTGAACTCTGAATGAATGAGGTTTAATAGTCATGATGTTATTTTTTGTTGCCAGTCTTGTCATTTTATGTATTTTGTTTTGCATGACCTCATTATAGTTTGGATACTGTTACGCTGTGTAATCAAGTAGTATACATTTCTGTGCACATTATGTTTTTTTATATGGTACTGAGGCAGTCTTGTTTTGTTTATGTTAGTTGCAAAGATAGTACACTATTTTGAAAAAAATAAGGTCAACAATGTTTGCTTGCTCATCATTTTCTGAAATTTTTTTGTACTGAACAGCTATTTGATATTCGATTCGCTATTCGAAGCCATTTTTTCTTCATATTCGTATTCGATTCATATTAGAAAATTTCAATATTCGCACACCCCTAGTTATAAGTGAAAGTTCATCTTAAGTGGGGCCGTTATATGTGGGCTCGACTGTACTGAGCTTCTTATTTGGCTGATTGATGCTCAGGTGTCTTGTTAACGTTTCATCTCTTGTTGATAGTACCTGGAGCGCTTATGCAGTAAATAATCAGAAAGTTTCAATTTTGGATGGCCCCTCAAGAACTGCCAAAAACCATTTGCATCATTGTAAATTTAAGGAAAGCCTGGGCTGCGGTCGTCTGCGTCTGAGGTGAAAACTGAATGGCTGTGACGGTTTTTTGCAGTTCTGTCAAAAGCTTTACTACTTTTCAAATGAACGGTAAGGCTCACTATTGAACGTGATCTCTATGTGATCATCATACACATTAACTGGTATAGCAGGAGATTAGGCATTGGGGGCCTGCATTGCAGCTCAGTCACGAAGCTGACTCTTGAAATCCATTGGAGAGGGGAATTTGATACCTGAAACTGTTTGAATAATTGGTGCTGCAAGTTCTTAACCAATGGATGCCTATTTCATTGTCTTTAAATTGAGCAGATCTCGACTAGGCTTTTCAAATTTCTTATGTGCTGCTGCATGTCACTCAAAAGCTAGATGGTGCCTTGCAAAAGCTGTTTGGCCTCAGTTGACTTCCTTTGGCTTACGTAAGCAGGTGAAAGCTTAATGTCCAGCTGCCCAAAAATGTATATCCTGTCTGTGTCCCTTGAGGCAAATGTCTTGTGGGAGCTCTTACTTCAGTGGATACTAACCTAGCCAGGAAGAAGCTGTTGGTAGCCATTATTTTGATGCGAGTGTCTAATGGTCTGTGTATTTCAAGCCCACATCAAATTCTACCAGGCACTCTTTTTAAAGCACAGTTGTACAATAGCTGAAGTAGCACAGTGTAAATTTACGGTTAGGTCATCTTTCTCTTTTTGAAAAAAAAAAAAAAAACCTTCCAAAAACTAGGCTTAGCTGCCTTTATAGGGTTGGTCATGTTGGGATTTTATTGTGCGTGGCATTTTAGAGCTTGCAGTTTAATTATTAGGCACAAATAACGCTGGGAAGGCAGTGATGATAAAGCTCTTTGGCACACATACAGCTTGGCTCTGGCATAGCATAATAAAAGGAAACCAACCAGAATGCATGGGATTGGCAAGGAAAAATTACAGGCTGCTGTCAGGTGTGTTGCCATTGGACGTTGAATATTTTTTCGGTTGTGTCTTAGTTAATGAATGCTTATTTCATTTGAGGAGCACCTGTCACAGAAGTTTATTTTTAGATGACAATAAATATTTTAGTCCCAGCATGTTACCCCATTCTAAACCTTGATGAGTCCACTGTGATGGTGTCTATACATGCATTGCATGGTTAATGCCAAAGAATTTGCACCTTTTATAGAGTCGCTGATTGAATTTCGCACTCTGCAGAACCCGGAAAATGGTCTGAATGATGGAACAGTCCAAAAAAAATTCATGAACTTCTAAAAATCACTTTTAAAACTGGCTTGAAAAAAAAAAATTGCCCCCGCTTTGCCTGGTTAAGCTAAATATTACTTAGGTGCGCTAGCATGTTTCCCCTTGTGTAGCTTTATCTTTGTTTTGCTTTTTATAAACGTGATAATTTGAGTTGCACCCAAATGCTCTTGCAGTCGTTCCTTGGCTCTCCTGTTACATTAAGCTGCCTGAGCTGCTTGTTGCGTTTCAAATCATTATTCCCTCTATTCGGTGGTCTTTGAAGCCTCTCGACTGCACTTTCCTCCACTGACTTCACCATTAGCCTCTTCTTTCTTGCTGTTCATCTGTTTCCTCACCCCAATTAGCAAGGTTATACTGCAGTAAAAGCTCGTTAATTCGAACTTCACGGGAGCGGGAAACAAGTTCGAATTATCCGATGTTCGAATTATTGTATGGCCTCGAAAAAACTGACAAGAACCATTTGCATTACGGTACACGTACCGTATTTAGGGCGACCCACATGGAGCGAACTTGCACTGCAGATTTTGAGTGGCGCGGCGGAACGCCGAAAACGGGTGGCTGCCGCCAGACAGCTGCCGCCAGGATTTAGAAACGGCATGATTCCATATGCTTAGTAAAATGCTGAAAAGAATGGCTGTGCATTTACAATTAAGCTATTATTTATTCAATGACGACAAAAAGGACGAATTATTCTTTGTGACTCCTTTCTGAACCAAAATAGTTAACCTGTTTGAACCTCTCGCGCTTCCTGACATCAACCGACGTGTAGTGGCTAAGCCTAGCAGCTTTCAAAATCCAAAAGCATTCTGAAAGTCTGGCGCGTTTCATCGCTAAAATTTTGTGCTGCGGGCATCTTCAGACAAAGCGAAAGTTTTGTGCGACTTTTGTTTGCCGTGAACATGAGGCACAGTGTAGCGGCAACGACGAGTTCGTGGTGAAGCGAGAAGCTGCTTCGGCAGGCGCGGCCATGTTGTAGAAGCAGGCGGAAGTCAGACGCTGTCGCGCCCTGATTGGTCCACGCTGAAGCCACGTTGGCCGCTTCTGGCCAGCGACTGACCGCTGGGCTACAGTGTTCTAGAAGGTTCTAGAACACTGTAGCCGGACGATGCTAAAAGCCAGCGTCATGATCGCGGCTGACCGCGTGCTTCCGTTGGCGACTGTTGGGTGGAAGGGCGGACGACACTAGCAAAAAAAAAAGTTTTTCGCACGCAATTTTTAGTGCCCGTCCGAAGTCATAGCCTTTCATGGGTGTTGGCTGGGACCGCGCCGACAGTACTTATCCGTATTTCTGAATTAATAGGGCTCGAATTAACGAGTATTTAGTTGCGAGTTTCGGAGGCTGCGCGGAAATGAGGGTACCCAGCCACCACTGCGGCCGCCAACCCGTACCCTCCGGCGCCATCGGCCGCCGCGCCAGTGATGGCACCATTTAGGCTTTATCCACTCTTCCACGGTTTTATCTGTTTCCATCTTCTGTCCCCGTTTAGGACGTGCGCCGCCTCTAACTATGTGGAGGTGGTTTTTTTTTCTGGCCACGTGCTGTGTGCCAAGCCGCTCAGACGCGGCAGCGCGTAGTTCGAATTATCCGTAGCGGAACCGACTCGCGTTCGAATGAACGGGATTTTTTATACCCAGATCACTATGGAGCTTGGACGGACCAAGTAGTGTAGTTTGAATTATCCGAAAATTCGAATTATCGAGGTTTGAATTAACGAGCTTTCACTGTATCTTTGCCGCTCTGCTTCAGCTTGCTGCCTTGCTATATCCGCTGCAGTGGTTGATTTGCATTGGCACTCTCTTCTTTTGCGTTGCTGTTGAGCTCGCTGTACAGGTCGTTCGACTTCAGAATCTGTTGAAGGACCGGCTTCATCCATGATGTACCGTTTGCTGCACTACGCGCTCCTCTGACGACTTCATCCTTCGCCTCTTCTTTCTGGCATCTGCATGTGAACACAACCGCATTTCTTGCTCTTCATCTCCTTCCTTCGTCTTCTTTGTTCCCATTGGCTGCAGCTGGCACAACTCTTCTCTGAGCTTACCTGAGTTACTCCGAGGCTTCACTCCTAGACAGGACGGTTTTTAATGCGATAGCATTAAAGGTCCCATTGACCAGAAAATTCGGGGTCAGCATTGTCGGCGTTGGCACTGTGAGCGAAAAATCATGAGCATGTCTCTGGCAGGTGGTGCCCAGAGAGCAACCTAGGAGGCAGGTGAACCGCCTAGGTCACGTGATTTTGTGGCATCATCACAACCTGCCCACCGGAGAGTGAGCAAACTGCCCACTGTGACAGTTGGCAGCTGCATTAATGATATGGTCGCTCGAGAAGGGCAACCTGGGCCGCACAAGGCCCACCGCTGGGAGTATCTGCCATCTCAGGGCAGTGGCGCATCGCTTAACCACTGCGCCAGAAGGGGTATGACAACTCCCAGGGATCTATGAATGTAAAGTAGAGAATGGCCTTCTGCATATATGGGAATTAACACACTACGCTGTCGCATCTTACCCTTAAGGCAGAGTTTAAATGTCCCCTCCAATTTTTTTTCGTTATTAAGGCATCTAGTGCTAGCACACTAAATATCGCTAACTTGCCCTCTGCCATGTTCCACCCATAACCGATAACATTAGCTGTCATTGTAGCCAGAGTTGTGTTTCCGTTAGCTCCAGACCGCATGTCCACAGCACACCGCATGCTACAGACACCGTCTGTGCTGCCTGCATGCAGGTCATGCCATGAACCATGCCATGTGTCATGAAGGGACGAGCGATTCTGCCCTACTGCGCTGCAGTGCACACCCCTTGCAGCCACTCTGCACAAACATGTTTGTGCAATTTCGGCAAGTGTGCGCCACGTGAGGCAAACACCGAGTCTGTTTACAGGGCAACAACGGCTGGGCGGACCGAGAGCGGTAACATACGGAGAGTGGAAGGCTCCGACAACCCCCCAACTTCACCGTACCCCATTCCACGGGTGGTGGGGGTGCCTGAGCCGCGATGGGCGCTCCCACTGTCTTGTTATCAGCGAAATCGTTCACTTAATTTTTAGGCTGTGTTTCTTGCTCTACCATAGCTACACACTACAAGGGTTCACGAGGCCTCAAAGAAATTTGTCTGTGCCTTGAGGGGCAACAATAAAGCACATAAATTGCCATGCCTTTTGAGGCCAGTCCGTCAACACACAGAATGCAGAATTGTGCATTCCTCCATGGCAAAGAGTTTGCTTGACTGTGGCAGCAGTGCCCACAGTGCAAAAAACCGGTCGCCCACTGTATTGCCAAGAGCAGAATATTTGCATTTTTTAAATTTTGGAATGCGCAGCTTTTGCTTGTGTTGGTCAACTGCTCTGTTTAATTCATTAAGGTAAGGCAGTCTTAGGGCCGTTGATAAGCTGGCTTTGGGCCAGAAAATAAATTGCACATTATGTCAAGCTTTTTTAAGCTCTCTCAGATCCAATAGTGATGAACAAATTGAGACAAGTTGGCACTTGTATTGCCAGACATCGCCTTGGCTGAATCTGATGACGAGAGAACATTCTAAAGGATATGTTAGTGGTTTATTCCTTCTTTTCTACCTTTTGAATAGTTTTCATTTGCAGCAAGCTTATGGAGCTGTTCACGCCACAGTATTATCAGAGGTGCCTCAAAAAAGGCAATGTGAGCATGCAGGGTGCATTCAAATACTTGTTACATGAGACAGTGAATAAAATTACCCTGCATTGAGAAGACAATTGCAAAATAAAGCATTTATTTCCACAATGCATGAAGTGAGGTGAAGTGTGAGAGCATGGTAAGCTCACGTCATCGAACTTGAAAACGGCATCAGTCGGGCTTTTTTTTTTCTTTCCAGCATCTCTTCTCTCTTCTGCAGCGACCTATATTTGTGGTCTCGTTATGACTTCTGCTTTACCTCCTGCTCCGAACGCTCCAAAGGTGCCCAGCTTGGCTAACCATGTATGCAGTACAGACAAACAAATCACATAGTCGTCTCTTTGCTTTTTACTCTTTCTCTCGTTTATGTCGCTCCTTTGATACCGCGGCCGTTACCAACTGCACAAACAGATATGCCACGCATTTTTTCTTATGCAGCAGGAGTCGGGCATAAGGCGCAGATATCTGACAGTGTCAGCTTTCTGCGCTACAAAAGCGCGTTGCGGATGCCGGATCAGTTGAAAAACTGTGAAGTCAACAAGCAGATGCATCCTGCATCTGCGCATCTTTTCGTCCGCCAGGGGAAACTCGCGCCACGTGACACGTGTGCGACTCAGAGGGCTGGTAGTCTTAAATAGTAGAATCTCGATGATACCGATCTCAAAGGGTCACGAAAAATATTCGTATCATCAAATATCAACAAAATTCATATGAGGAAGCACGCAAAATGTATTCACGCTGCTCTGTTCATTGCTGAGTGGATTTATTTACAGCCATGCTCCACCGCTCACTCATGACATCGGCGATCTACGGGCCGCACGCCGCCACTCACTGCTATAGCTCCCCGCAGGGGGGCGTCTGCAGCTTGCAGGCGTTGGTGAGTGGCGACACCACGGGTTCCCGAGCATCCGCAGGGACATCCTCGCAGGGGGATGATGGTGAACCGTGCATCGCCACGGACCCGAGCACCCGCGCTTCGCCGTGCGTGGCATCGCCGTGTCCGGGGAAAAGGGGATCCTGGTGGTTGAGCCGATGCTGAGCGTTTGGACCTTTAAGGCCCCTCGGCGGAGGCAACACACCACTTTGGCCCCAGCTTCCTGTAGACGGCACCTCCGGCCTGACCCGACCGGGGGAAATCGGCAGTTGCCCTTTCCTGTCCTCCCCTCTGTCTTTCACTTTCCTATTATCTTTCTTAGAACTTTCCTGTCTCCTCCTCCCTTCTCGTTTTTTTTTTTTTTTTTTTCACTTTTCATAGGCGGCGAGGGTTAACCTTGTGTGGCCAACCGCCCTGAGTTGCGTCATATTTGGTTATAGCAGTGGTGTACAGCTGGCGTGGGCAGGGCTTGTTTTCAAGTTCCTGTCCTGTCCCCTTGTTGGGCTCCATGGTGGGTGGCTGGCACCATGGCCGAAGAACACAATTTTTTATGGCTACCTCCTTTCTTTCAAATGATCGTCCTCTGAAAAGAGGGTGGACCGATGTGACCTCACAATTTTTCAACAAAAAGAAGACAACTTTCCCAAAGTACCATATTGTGCACAGTGAACGATAAGAAAAGCCAGCTAGACTAGTATCCCCATTCATAGTTTCAAAAGTTCTCACAGATTCATCAGGTCCGAAGTACAAAGCAACAAAACTGGCTAGTGGAGACCTCCTGCTAGAACTTGTTGACATCATTCAAATCTCGAAACTGGCAGACATTGAAACTTTCGGTGACATCCCTGTGTCTGTAACACCTCATAGATCGCTAAACACTGTACGTGGTGTCATCTCCGATAACGACTTATTGAACCTGACAGAAGAGGAAATGCTGGAAGGACTGTCCGAACAAAATGTAACCAATGTATATAGAATAAAAATGCCCAAAGAAAACAAAGAAATTCCAACGAAACACCTGGTACTGACCTTTGCTTCCTGCACCCTGCCCGAATCAATCCAGGTAGGGTACGCAAAAATATCCGTCCGACCATATATCCCTAACCCCAGACGCTGCTTCAAATGCCAAAGGTTTTGCCACGGCTCCCAAAGCTGTCGCGGCCGCGATACATGTGCCAAATGTGCCTCCAATGACCATAAATCCGAAGACTGCGATGCTGCACCACGCTGTGCAAACTACGAAGGCGATCACGCCGCCTATTCAAGATCGTGTCCTGCATGGAAAAAAGAAAAGGAAATTATTACCATCAAGACCAAAGAGAATGTTACATTTAAAGAGTCAAGACAGCGTTACGCAATGACTCAGAGCACATTTTCTTTCACCGCACATACAAACTTCGCCAATGTGGTGCGTGGGCGCGGCACACCACAGCGGCCTTCGGCACCTGCCCAGCTCACACTAAGTGAGGTTGAGGCAGGGCCATCCGCGCCCCTGGCAGATGTAGTGAGAGCTGCTATGCCACCTCCACAAACGGGCCCGTCGGCCTCCAAGTCGGCAGCCCGCAAGGCTTCCCCCATTCGGGAGAAGTCCACCATCCCCCTACCCGTGGGTTCCCTACGGATCTCCAGCGCCTCCACTGAGGCAATAGATACAACTCGGAGCTCGCCTCGGCCGCAGCGGCGGCGGGGCTCCCTTGATCGCAAAAAAGAAAAAACCTTAACAACGGGCCCTCAGCAAGGAGGGACCTAAGGTCTCAATACAATCTCCCCCAAAATCATCATGGCGTTCCTTATCCACTGGAACTGCCGTGGAATTCTAAATAACTATAGTGACGCAACAGATATCCTGAATTCTCTATCTCCTGTAGCACTCTGTCTACAGGAGACCAACTTGGGACCTTCTCATAAAAATATTTTTAAAAAGTATAAAGTCTTTCGCCGTGACCGTGAGCAAGCAAATAGGCTCTCTGGAGGCGTTGCTGTTGTAGTTCAGAGCGGCGTCGCAACCCATGAATTAAAGCTCCAGACGAATTATGAAGCTGTTGCAGTTACCGTCCTAAGCTTTAAAACAATTACCGTATGCTCTATATACCTTCCACCACATCTCACTGTTACACTACAAGGTCTAGAGGAGCTTTTTAGGCAGCTACCAGAGCCATATCTGGTAGTCGGGGATTTTAACGCGCACTCCTCGTTTTGGGGGAGTGAACAGACAGACACTAGAGGTCGGATTTTAGAAGATTTTATTCTGTGCAACAACGTCTGCTTGCTCAATACAGGCAAACCTACATATTGCTCTTCATTCTCAGGTAAAATGAGTGGCATAGACTTGTCTTTTAGCTCTCCATCCGTTTTTACCGATTTTAAGTGGGATATTCTTTATAACCCGTACGGAAGCGATCACTTTCCAGTAGTAATTAACTGTGCATCACCACCACCAATAATCCCAACAAAACCACGCCGTTGGAAGATGCACTTAGCGGACTGGCCACTATTTCAAGAAAAGACCTGTCTGGAGAACATTTTTTCTGATAATCTTAGCGTTGACGAACTAAATGAAAATTTTACAACATGTATCATTGCGGCTGCACGTCTAGCCATTCCTCAATCGTCAGGATTTGTACGGCAAAATAATAAGCTTTGGTACACACGAGTGCAGAGAAGCAAAAAAGAAACAAAACAAAGTCTGGGGAACTTTCCGAAGGTACCCCACACACGACAACCTCATAAATTTTAAAAAGGCAAGAGCAAAAGCACGGTACATACGTCGCAGTGCTGAGAAAACTTCATTGAAAAACTATGAGTTGTCCATAAATAGTTCAGTTACATCGAAACAAATGTGGGAGCAAGTCCGCAAACTTAATGGCAGCTTTACTCTTTTCACAATTCCTTTCCTAACAGCTCCGGATACACAAACAAGCATTAGCGAACAGGCCGACAAACTTGGGGAACACTTCGCCACAGTTTCTAGCTCCTCACACTACACCCAATCATTTTTAAAGCACAAGAACACAATTGAAAAACAACGACTGCCGACAAGTGGCAGTGCAAATGAACGTTACAATAAATTAATTACACTACAAGAAATCCGTACAGTACTTTCGGCTGGCAAACAGACAGCACCAGGTCCCGATGAAACGATGAAATCCATTATGAAATGCTTGCTCACCTCTCCGAAGATGCTCTGGAAGCTCTTCTAAAATTCTTCAATAAAATATGGCAGTCCAGAAAAATGCCAGAGGCGTGGAAAAACGCCGTGGTTGTTCCATTCCTGAAATCTGGAAACCTGCCAACTTCGGCTGGTAGTTACAGGCCAATAGCACTTACGAGTTGTCTTGCTAAAAGTTTTGAAACTGTGCTAAATATTAGGTTAATGTTCATCCTTGAATCGCGAAAACTTCTTGATATCCACCAATGTGGTTTTAAAAAAGCATGCTGTACAAATGACCATCTCGTCCGTTTTGAAAACGCACTCGTTGAAGCATTCATACACAAACAGCACTGTCTAGCAGTATTTTTTGACTTGGAAAAAGCTTATGATACCACCCGGAGGTTTGGGGTTCTTCGTGACCTCGCGAATCTAGGTATCCGTGGCAGGATGCTGAACTGTCTAAAAGACTTTCTTTCTGACCGTTCCTTTCGTGTACATCTAGGCTGCACGCTTTCGAAAAAATTCATCCAAGAAAACGGTGTACCGCAGGGGTGTATTCTAAGTACCACACTTTATTGTAAAAATGAACTCAATATCGCGAATAATTCCGAAGACCATCATGTATTCCGTATATGTTGACGACCTTCAAATTTCGTGCACATCTTCCAGCTTATCAACATGCGAAAGACAGGTACAACTTACAATGAACAAACTAGCGACTTGGGCAGACCAAATTGGATTTAAGTTCTCTCCACAAAAAACAGTTGCCGTCCTTTTCTCACTGAAAAGAGGCATGCAGATTGATCCCACCCTGCACTTGAATGGAAGTGTTCTACAAGTAAAACAAGAGCATAAATCCTAGGCATAACTTTTGACCGAAAGCTCACATTCTTACTCCATATAAACACCCTCAAAAAGAAAGCTTCTCGATCTCTAAATATACTGAAGGTACTCTCACGGAAACACTGGGGGTCCGACAGGTTATGCCTTTTACAGATCTACCGCTCCGTAGTGCGGTCCACTTTGGACTATGGATGCATTGTTTATGGGTCTGCAAGACCGTCATACCTAAAAAAACTGGATCCCGTGCATAACCTGGGTCTTCGTATATCAACTGGTGCATACAGAACATCCCCCATGAATAGCCTATATGTAGAAACAAATGAACCATCTCTTGCAAACAGAAGAGCAACACTTACCTGTGCATATGTACTAAAAATAAGATCCTTACCAAAACACCTTTGTTACCCCATAGTTACCAAGTGCACATCTAGAAGACTGTTCAATAATAAACCACAATCGATCAAACCTTTGTTACTACGCTTTGAAGATGCATGTCATGAACTCGGAATACTAGATGCTCTACCAAAAATGGCCCCGAGGCACGACCCATTGCCACCATGGTACTGTCTTCCCGCTGCTTGCGACTTCATGCTAACACAGTTTCGCAAAAAACAAACACCACATGAACATCTACTACAAGAATACTTGACTTTGAAAGAGAAATATTCAAGCTACATGGAGTTTTACGCAGATGGCTCTAAAACAGCGATGCACGTTGGAAGTGCCGTAGTACAAGGGAGATGGGAAAAAATAGTAAGATTGCCAAGTTATGTATCAATCTTTACTGCCGAATGTTACGCAGTGTGTATGGCTGTGGACAAAATAGTACATGAGAACATCGAAAAGAGTATAATATACACAGATTCCCTCAGCCTACTCACAGCGCTGCAGTCAAGAAATGCAGTTGAACCCTTAGTAGGCCACATCATACACAGCACAGAAAAAGTCACAACACAAGGACATATGATAAGGTTCTGCTGGGTTCCGAGCCACGTCGGCATAGAGGGTAATGAGAGAGCAGACTCAACAGCAGTAAAAGCTCAAAATGGTGAAATCAAAAATGTGAACATACCCTTAAAGACTGCATGAATTTCATACATAACAAATTAAAGAACAAATGGCAGAAAGAGTGGGATAATGAACTGAACAACAAATTACACTTCATAAAGCCCACCTTGGGGGAATGGAAGTCATGCAGACACCAGGAACGTTTCACTGAAGTTATCCTATGTCGCCTTCGCATAGGACGCACGCACTTGACACACAACTTCTTACTTACAAAAGAAGCCAAACCTGTTTGTGAAAGATGCGGCGACGAGCTCACACTAAACCATATCTTATTTACATGTTCATACCTAGAAAAGCTAAGAAAGAAGTATTTTAGTTAATTTTATAATCAGTGCATTCCGTTTCACCCAGCACTACTCCTGAGTGATAATGCAATTGTTGACATTTCTGATGTTTTTAACTTTTTACGAGAAGTTGGTTGTCTTAATGAACTGTGAATGCCTCACCTTTATGTGATACACCTCAGCCATTTTCTCATTCCTGAGAAGAATGCTGAGGTGTGTATTTCATTGTTTGGGGGCCTCGACATCCTTCCTCTGCAAAGAATGGCCGCTGAGGTTACCTGACCTTTTTTAAAGCTTTTACCATGGACCATTTCGGAAAATTCTGCCTTTTACCTTCACTAGATGATGTGAAATAACATTTTAGGTCCTTTACACCACCGCTTCATTTCTGTCATATAAAATTCGGCATCAAGACAATTTTTTACACCTTGCGTTTGGCGCATGATGGCCTTAGCCGCCTATGTGCCATAAAACCCAACACAACCCAACACAACACTCACTGCTATAGCGGTGCATATAGCACGGCTGGTGATGTGCGGGCTGCACGTAGTGCTCGAGGGTGCAGTTGCGACTTGCGCGTTTTTATCATCCTCAGGGGCGCAGGAGAGTGTTCGGAACAGTCTAAACTTGCCTCATTGTACACAATACACTGCGCCCAGGGAATTTTACTAATTCGTATCAACCGTGATAGTATCATAGAGATTTCACTGTACCTTCACCGCGCGAAGGAGGCTTCCCTGCTAGAACACTTCCGCGTCCCTTCGCACAAATACATAGGGAAGATTTCTTTCGAGGTACGCATCAGTTTTTTTCTTGCTTACCTCGAGAATGCTCTTCTTGGTCTTGCTTGTTGCAAAGGGCACTAAGAGTCGAAAATTAGAGAAACGCAGAGGCACGGTGCACAACAAAAATAGCTTCAGTAGCCTCAGTTTGTTAACTTCTGACAGTCTGCAGAGCTGTCTTTTTGAGTACTAAATAAAAACTTGTTCATGAACTGCTTAACTAAGTGTACATTCTTGTAAATAAATAAAAAAAAATTTGCTTTTTGTAGTAATTTTTTTTCATGTTTAGTAAGTGCTAGGCTGTTCTCAAGGGCCCTTGAGATTCCAATAATCATTTGCAAACCTCCATTGAGTCTATCCCCATCAAGTTCAGTAGTCATTGAAAACCACTGTGTGGCACCGGCCAGTCCCCATTGAGTTCAATGACCTCCGACTCATGAGCATTGCTGGTTATGGCGCTGTGCTGCTGACCCGAAAGACGCAGGTTCGATCCTGGCCGCGGCGGTCGAATTTTGATGGAGGCGAAATTCTAGAGGCCCGTGTACTGTGCAATGTCAGTGCATGTTAAAGAACCCCAGGTGGTCGAAATTTCCTGAGACCTTCACTACAGCATCCCTCATAGCCTGAGTAGCTTTGGGACGTTAAACCCCCATAAACCATCAGTGAGCATTGCAGCTGCCCACGTGTCAGGGGTATTAAGAACACTGCACATGTGCACATCAGGTGCAGTGTTTGTCAGTACTGATTTCCTACCTTCATGCGCACGTTCAGTATTTATATAGCATGTTGCACAAGGCTGCCAAATGTGCTGATTGTGCCATTGCTACACAGATTGTGCTTTCCACTGGTTCACCAAAGCAGGCCTCAACTTCATTATTTTTAATGTATGTGTGGTACAGAAATCGTTAAATACAAAACTTGTGTTTAATGCAGCAAATACTGACACTCACTATTTCATTGCAAGGCCTATTATTTTTCTGAGCTAAACATAAAAATCATGTTTGCAGATGGCCTCTGTTGTTCTCGAAGCACTTAGCATGGTTGTTGGGTCTCGCTGCAGGAGCTGTATCAGAGCAAGAAGTCTTTGGACGAGGAGCGCCAAGAGCAGCAGGTGACCATCGACAATCTCAAGAAGTGCCTGAGGCTGGTCCGATAGTAGGCGCCCCCTGCCTTCCCCTCCTACCCTTTCCTGCCGCATGGCATGGGGACTCATTCCACCCCATGACGGGGATTACCCATGTTATATACATTTATGATTTACTACCACCCATGGCACAATATATATATATATATCTATATATATATACAAGCATCATTTTAAACCCCAACTCTATCTCTCTTTCGCTCTCTCCCTCTCTTTCTCCTTCTCACTCTGCTCTTGTACGACTTCATTGAAAAGCAAGCTTTTTTATTAAGCCGTTATTTATGAAATAAAAGATTGCAGCTGCGACTGGCTCTCATTGTATTTTTCTCTCAGCTTGTAAAAGATCACTGCAAATGCTGTTTGGCGAGAGTGTAGGAAGTTGCATCTTATGATGCTGTGATCGACGGTCTCATTCAGCATATGACCAGCATGTTAAAGTGTACTAGTGGCTGCATTTCCCATGTGCTCATCCTTACTGCTAGCAACTGCTGTTGCAATACCTGTGGCTCGGAAAGCTTTTTTGCTGTGTTTGATACTCTATACCCGCATCAGGTAAAGGCACAGCACGACTGAGACAGGACGAAAGGAGTAGACAGACATAGTGTTAAACAGCGTTTCCAGCATTTACAGACCAGGGCTTCTTAAATAGCAAAACCTTTACTCCATGAGTATTTTGGCATCCCAGCTCTGCCAACCAAAGTGGGCCACACACGCCGGGCACCGTCCAGTCATGACAAAAGACCTGCACTCGCAGCACTGTTTGTACTGCGCTTCCTGTGCAGATTGCTCATCACCACAACACTTACTGCCTCCTTTACGTCTTCTTATTCGTGTGCCATGCACTGCACCACCACTACTGCTGTTATAATCGTATGAGACCAACAAAGCAGTGTAAAGAAAAGAAAAAAAAAGTGGAAAGAAAGAAAAAAATTTTGTTTACATGACAAAGCAAGTTCATTTCATGGGCGTAAGCAGTTGCAGCACTGTTGGTTAGTCTAACACCGTGTCCCTGGAACCGTGGAAGTGCCACTCGTCTTCGTTGGTCCAAGAAGGATTCTCAGCACTCCCAGGCTTGAAAACCACTGTTATAGGACAAGGGTAGCCTAACTTTGAGAGTGCTCACCAGCGCCACACCCAGAGCGGCACATACTACGTCTTTTAAACAGCCCCTCTCCAGGCTTTTCGTTTCAAATAAGTGAATTGTATAGCTTGGACCGTTATGATCATCTCTGAAAATATTAAGGTCATGCGTGCCCTGAAGGGTGATGAAAATTAAAATCAAAGCCCATTTACACTCGCCCATAACAAAGCCAATCACCTGGGTGGAACAGTAAATTGGACAATTTGGTTCGCTGCGAGTGCAAAAAGCTACAGCACAAACGAGAAATAAGGACAGAGAGGAACACAGAACTAAGTGCACATCCTTGTTGCTTTGCGTTCCTCTCTGCGACCTAGTTTCTTTTCACAGTCCAAGGTGGGAGGAGCATTTCATTGGTCAGTCGTTCTTATTCACGGGCAAACGATAGACGATATCTCGTAATGTGCTCTTATAAGCTAATATACTGTTTTTAGAGCGTACTTTGTTGCACCCACTCTTTTTCGCCATGCCGTTCTTCAGTACTCAGCAGGTTTTTAATTTCTTGTCCTAACCCATTTATGTCTGCATGATCTGGGTGCTGTGCCATGCTTTATTCTTTATAATGATGCGTAAGACATTGGTATACATGGTTCACCGCTGGGTATTTGCCTACTACCACTGAATAATTAATAATAAAATTCTTCCTCTCACAGGTTTCAGTTTCACCAACCAAGGGATAGCTATATCAGTAAAGGTGATGCGAGGCATAAAAAAAATATAAATGCTGCTTCATCACCCGTCATTTCGGCTCTTGAAGTCTGGCTTTAGCGTTGTAGTGAATTAAAACGACAAAGCAGTGATTATATCAATTTTTTTCATGCCTCACGGGACCTATACTGACCTTTGACATCGTAGCCATCTTCGGCTCTGGAGAGAAGAAATTCGATTATTATTTAGCGGTCAGAGGCGTATACCATGTGTTGATTCATGTATACTAATGTCTTATGCATCATTACAAAGAAAACATGCAACTGAAATTCAGTGTCTATACTTGTTTACTTGCTTCGCTGTGATTTTGCCGCCACCACAGCTACGCCAGTCAATGGTGTCGGCCTACTGTCGGGATGTCATGGTCTACTGCCTTGCACCTGTCACTAGGGCCTCCTTTGAGGGGTATTTTCCGCTTCGTTCTTGAGTTGTGATTGGAAACGGCTTGAAGCCGGGGTTCAGCAAAGAATCGCCTTGGCGAAGTCACTTGATTGTAATGGCTGTAACTCCGCTGGTAATGAACGTTGTAAAAACTTTTTGTGCCTGTGCGTCCCAGGGACGATTCTAACTGCAAAATAGAATGTGGCCGAAGGTGCAGATGCAGCTGTGTGAAAACTCTCTTATGCCCTATGGCATCAAGAACGCCAGAACAGAACCTCAGTCAGTCAGCCAGAAAAACTTTATTCTGACTGAAGTGTCAGAACTTTGCTGTGGAGCATAGTGAGAGATAAGAGGTTTTGAAGGCGAGGAAAGCATCTCTAGCATGACAAATATTGCTATAGTCGGATACAACTTAAGTCTGCAGTGAAGCTCCGCCCACATTCAGGACCGCGGAGTATTCTTCCACAACTAAAAAAGTCCGTTAAAACTTTTCTTGTTACCTAAACAAGAAGCTAATCACAGGAAACAAATTATAAGCTCTAGAATTCTGATACCTGGCTTGTTTAATAAAGTCAAACATTAAAAAGCTGATTTCATTTACTGTTTTGATTAGCTAGTGGAGTAATATAGGACGACACGCACCGTGGCCCAGTGTTAACAACTGCCGTTTTTTTTTAAAGTTATATCCTACTATATCATTGTTATTTAGTTTATTTGAAAAGTATTAAGTGATCATTTCAGGTTAAATATAATTAGGGGTTGGACTTTCCGGTTTAAACCTAAGAAAAGAAAACGATAAGCGTACGTCGAATAATTTTAGAAATCTGGTTTTAACAATTAAAGGTCAGTATTATTTAATTAACATAGTTACACGTACGCCACAACTAGCTGCAGGCTATCGATGGGAGTTACACTCAGGCAAAAGAGAAAATTGGCAGATTAAGTAGCGCAGTTGCGCATTTTGAGGTATTCTTCGCTACTTTATACGCCTCTGCGTAACGGGAAGCTGCAGCACTCAACTTGGCGGGCCATCGTGTAGAGAGTCATGAAGCAGCCAGCACTTGGACGCTGTTACAAAGCTGTGGTTTCTTTAGATATTTTGCATCGCAGTATGGACCGCGCTCCCAGTCTCCCGGCAAGATCCAGGAAGACCTGGATCGGACCACTGTACCAAGGTTCAAGGAACGGCGAATGCACCCGACGTCTCTGGGAAGCTTGTAGAAGCCTAGTCAAGAGATGAAAGAAACAACCGCAAGCTAAAGCAACGCATCAGACAACTCGTCGCAGAAGCAGACACCTAATCGACGGAGCGAATTAACGAGCACAAACTGCCATTGCTTAGGGCCTCCCAACCGCACCGTCCAGCAGTGACGGATAGATACGTCCCTGGCACTACACGTTCTGCGACCGGTTGCAGGGGACACTCGGGATTGTGAAAATGGTCGCTGCTTGACCCTAACCAGACGAACTCCGAAACGGGACAGAAAAACGAAACCGAGCCTTCCTCGTTCAGCTCAGCTACATCAGCGATGAAACCTCGTCGGCCCCACCAACCCACTTGGAGCCGATTTATCGGACATTGTTTTTCAGCAGCACAAGGGACAAAGGACGAGACAAGTGCACAGACACGGCACCGAGTCTGTGCACTTGTCTCTTCCTTTGTCCCTTGCGCTGCTGTGCTAAAAATCACAATAAATATGGCGCCAATAAGAGCCGACGCCATCCAGTACAATGTGCTGAACAACAAGGTATGGTGGACGGGGATCTTTCTGCAAGAATTTAAACTTGCGGAGATCATCCTCATACCAAAGTCGGGCAAGCCTCGCTTTGTCGTGCAACAACCTGTGTCCCTTTTCCCTCGCATCATGTCTGGGAAATCTGGTCGAGCACATTGTGCCGGCGCGGCTCAACCCACACCTCAAGGCGCAAAGACAATTTCCTGACTCATGTTCGGTTTCATGCCTACCCTGTCCACGCAGGACTTCATGCTACATAATTGAAGAGAGGTGTCATAGACCGTCCCAGCATGCTTCAGACAACAATCCTCGCCCTTGACCTCAAGGGCCTTATATATGTGACACTCGACTTCATTCTCGACAGTTCAGCATTTGTCCCACTGCAGGGAGCGCACCTCTGGGAGCAGCGCTCGGACACGATCAGACTCGAGAGCCACGGCACGCCACCAAGGTCGGTCCTATCCCCGGCCCATTCAACATGGCCATTACTCCTAGAACTCAGTCACTAGATAAGTTTTCTTATCCAGTGGCTATACTAGAACTCATCCCCAGAATTCGACATATGTTCTCTTCACCCATATCGCGCCGCTTCGGACGGGAACTTTCAAGACGCGCTCCAAGGAGCGGTCAATGCGGACTGGCCTGTGCGGCCCATCGAGGAGTCCGAACTGTTAGTAATTAAAACGAAGACATACCAGAAATATATAGTAATCCCCGTGCCCTAACCTTCCCTGGGATGCCAATTTAATACCGCAAGTTGGGAGGCCACGATGTCGCGCGCCTTTGGCCACCTGCAGTCAAGACTGCCGCGCAGCCCACACGCTGCAACTTCTCTAAAAGCAAATAACACAAATCACTCATATGATTAAACGCGTCTCCAATCGCCGCAGCAGCCGCAAAGGGGAAAACACACTACGCATTGTCCAAGCCCCCTGGTCATCAGCCGCATCTGTCAGACAGAGCTGAGGCTCAAAACCCAGTCAAGACGGCGGTAGGGCCCCCTCCACACGCCTCCACGCAATGCCTTCTCCAACTATAGGCGTTCACAACAACGGCCAACAAGTCTGTTGAAACGTAGCCGCACCGGGCATTGCCCGTTTACCTTGCGGCAAGTCGGCGCCCTCCAATATGGCACCTCTCTTCCTTTCTTCTTTCACTCCCTCCTTTATACCATCGCTTGCGGCGCGGCTGAGGTGTCCGCCGATATGAGACAGATACTGCGCCATTTCTTTTCTCCAAAAAAACATTATTATTATTATTATTATT
>JARKHS020021203.1:0-32094 GCA_030143305.2 Amblyomma americanum
CCTTTCTTTTGTCACTCGGGGCTCCGGCGGCTGCAGTGTCTCCTCACAGACCATGGCGTTTGGACGTGCGCATCCTTCACGATGCCAGCACGATAGAAGGACTAACGCGGGCTTTGCGTTTTTCGGTTGCTGCGGCCGTGCCTGGTGGCTGGGACCGTCTGAAGGAGCAGTGGCGCCACCATTGCGCCGCTTCTTGTCGAGCCCTTAGGGCTCGCGTCTGAGCTGAGGTGCGTGTGGCTACGGCGAAGCTGCGTATAGCTCATCGCACCCCGTCGCATATGTGCGCATGGAAAGATGAGCTTTCGGAGAGTCTACAGCGTCTTTTACGATCATCATCTTTCACAGCGGCTGCATGGCATTGTCGTTGCTTCGGTTTGCACGCCAGGAGCTGTTGTGCCCTCAAGGTGCCCCTGCTTTTACATCTTCCGCCAGGGCTGTGGCCCAGCCAGTTGGCAGGAATTTCAGTTCGTTTTTCGTCCATTTCCGGGATATTGCTCAGTCGCTCCTTCTGGTTGATCGCGATGACGTTTCCGCACACCCATTTTTTGCAGGCTTGCCGCAGGTACCCGCTGAACTTCGAACCGGACCGCGGCGCATGCGTTTTTATGGAGGCAAAACGCTAAGACGCCCGTGTGCTGTGCGATATCAGTGCACGTTAAAGGTTCTCAGGTGGTCGAAATTATTCCGGAGCCCTCCAATACGGCACCTCTCTCTTCCTTTCTTCTTTCACTCCCTCCTTTATACCTTCCCTTACGGCACGGTTGAGGTGTCCGCCGATATTCGAGACAGATACTTCGCCATTTCCTTTCCCCCAAAACCAATTTTTATTATATTATTGTTCACGAAGCTTGCAGCTTGCTGCCCGTTCGTTCGGCGCGGAAGCTATTCTGGCGTTCGTGGCATCGGGTTTGTCGAGAACGATGTGCCGACGAACCACGACTGCAACTCGAGTCCCGCGCGTTTCGGCAAGCCGCCTGGCAGCGCTTCTACGGGGTTTGCCGCTCCGCGCGTCCGTTTCACCGTACGTAGCAGAGCGATTTGTCTAACGGGCAAGGAGTCGCGCCGAACGGGCGATGGCGTTCTGTGGACTCCCTGGCAGTGCTGCAACACGCTGTCGCGTTCCACTCTTAAAGGTGAAGCTTATGCGTCCCCTAATTCATGTTTATGTCTGTGTAGAAGTGAGCGGGTTCTTTTATTAATGCGAGAACAATAAATGGCTCACTTTCAAGCTCATATCCACAAAAAAGTGTCCGCAAGAAACGGCACCAGGCGACGTCACGAGCCGACGAGTCATGCGACGGAGATGATGTCACATAATTTATTACAATTAATATAATTAGATAAAGCTAGGACTAATAGTATAATTAGTGATGACATCATGTGAGTGCGACGTCATACCAGGTCACGTGACAGTGATGTATTGTGTCATCAAACCTAGTCACGTGACGATGCTGTAATATGACATCCCACCTACTCACGTGACAACGATGCGATATCTCGTCATGCCAGGCCCCCGTCCACCCCCATTTCAAGATCCATATGGATCCCACATTACTACACATGCGCGCATGACGCATTACAAAGAGTGCCCACAACCCGGTCCACATTAATGACATTAGGATTGTCCAGCAGGTAAACGCGCCAGTTCTCATGTATGGCATACTGCAAAGATCATGCAACGACACATGCCTTTGACTCTCGAGATGATGGCGATGATGATGATGCTAACAGTGTATCCTCATGAGCCCGGGGAAATCTGATATACCGCTACCAAATTAAAAGTTGCCAGAATATTGATTAAATATTGTACACGACCCAGCAACCGAAGACAATTATTGTGCGGGAAAATAGGAATACTTGCTGCTAATAAATAGAGATGATGATGTTGATGTTCCTGTGAGAGCAAGGCCCTCCCCCGTTTCCGCCACTTCCCTCCAGGTGGCGCTGGTAATGGTTTCGAAATCCTGGTAATTCTCCGATTACTCGGTGATCCCGCCGCATTTTGAAAGAAAGGGCTAGATTACGTTTTCGAACACTGTGCCAACTATTAAAGTCACACGGGTCAAAACAACTGGCCTAGAGTGGGCAGCGTGAACCGCTCTCTCTGTCAAGAGCACTATGGCTCTCCGCTCAAATTTCCTCGCAGCGAAATCTTTTTTCGAGCCACCGCACCCCCCCCCCCCCTCCCCGGAGAAAAAAACCCGCCTAAATACTCATAAGCCTCAACAGAATTCTGAGACAAGCTGCTTTAAGTCAATTACTCGTTTTCCTTCAAAACTGAACAAATCAATGGTATGCCAGCATCCTCGACGTTTTTTACCCGCGAGCACCGCGGGAGCATTCTGCGAAGCACTTTAAAGTGAACGATGGGTATCTGCAAAATAGTTAAAGGAAAGATAACGTGTAGTGCCTGGCCGTCTGGAAGGCGGTCCACCAACCTAACTGATCCCATAAGAGAAAAGAAAAAGAGAATGATTAGAAACATAAAAACAAAAATCGCACACTATAAACAGAAGCGAACAACAGTGTGCCCCATTAAACGTCATATTAGTAGATTTGAAAGAGTGACTCAGCAGCACAGCGCGAGCATGCAATCAGTTCTATTCACACGTATTTATTAAAAGGAAAAGGAACCAGCTACCACATCACCATACATTCATTATAGTTTTTTTTTTCATTTTTTCGCCACTGTAACACTGCTATGCTGGAGCGTTCGTCTCGTGTTGCGGTGTTTCGACATAATAAGCGAATTTCCGAGACGGAACAAGGAACCGGAGACCAAAAGAGAGGTTATTCGGAAGGATAAAAAGTGAAATTATGTTTCCATCTGCTTCCATTACGGGACGGAAATATACAGAATTAGTGTGAGATTCGAAAGGGGAAGTCACCGATCAAAAGCTTCGACGGTGTTATACAGGTTTTTCTGGCTTCGTGCTTTTTTAATCAAATCAGCAGATGTCGTCGTTAGGAACAACATGAATCATATTCTCTCGCCTGTGCTGACTACTCCAGTTTCTGTTAAGTCAGCTTCTGATGATGATTATGATGATGAAAATAATAATAATAATAATAGTTTATTTCCGGGCAATTGTACATGATAGTAACCAGCCCGCTTAAGCATTGATGCTTATGAGCGTGGCTGGACAGTACAGCATGACTGCATGAGGACAAAGCCTTGCACAAAAACAAAAAAGAAAACATAATATTGAAAGCACATAAATGTTCAAAAGAAATAAACAAACACATCTATGTCGCAAAGTAGCGAGGCTAAAAACAAGGTATTAGTACTGGCATAGTATATGAACAACATTGTATTTTCCTCATTACACAAAAAAACCAGACAGGGCATTTTTGCAACTGAATTATCTTTTGAGCACTACCTATAAAGAAATAGCATTTTTCCAAATGAATTGTCTAATAAGGGAAGCATACGAAAAGCACATGGTGTCATTTATTTGACTGCACAAATGACCGTATAAATGCCTTATTTTTTTCGAACAGAGGTGAAGGTGTTGTCGGTTTCAAATTTGTTGAAACATGAAGGTACATAAAATGCTCAGGTTCTCTTTCCATAATTAGTGTACACACGTGGAATACTAAATTTCTCCATGTGTACAGCAGGATCCCCTTTTTTCGACTGCAAGGCAAAAGCCATGACGTCAGCGCCGACAACGAGCATGAACCCGAAGCAGTCTTGCTTGGGGCCATCCGCGCTGCGACGAATTTAGTGCGTGCTTGTTGAACTGAACTTATTTGTTTGCGGCATCAAACAAAGCTCCCGCGGGTCAACGTGAGTTACGTGCTTTGCGCGCTCCCGGGAGTTTGAGCCGACCGGCAGGCAGCTACGGGTGCTACGCCAGCGGGGCAAGGGGGAGGGAGAGTGGCGTGCTGTGGAAGCAGCACTCCTTCCAGGAAGACCAGAAGGGTGCGTCCTCCTGTCGGCTCGGGCTGAACGGACATTACTGCGCAGCACCGAAAGCTAAGAGGGCACTGCGGCATCCGGTTGTCTAACAGGAGAAACCGAACACCAAGCGTCATTGCATGAACACTGCGGTGATGCGCTGCAACTCGGCTTCGGAAGCGGCACTCGTCGGAGTAAGACGTGGCAACTGCAAAAAGTCTCGACCTCAAAATTTCGATCTCACTGAATGACGACCTCACTCAACCTCAAACTCACGCGTGAGGTTGAGGTCTGATTTTCTGACCTCACTCACAAAATTTCGAGCCGTCGCCGACCTCAACCTCACCTCACGACGTGAGGTTGAAGTCATATTGAGGTTGAGGTCGACCTCATGAGGTTGCCCCCTCTGCCCTATAGTGACGACCCAGCGACAGTGGACCACTCCACGCCTGGCGCCACGCACGGGGACGAGGGCTGCCAATCATCCGCGCTTCGCTTCATTAACAGCTGCGTTTGGTTATCGGCACCCCCTTGTCGGCGAGGAGCTCACCTGCGGAAAGGATACTTTCGGGAGATTTATCCCTGTGACCGCGCGAGGAAGAAGATGGAGAGGAGAGCGCCGCGTCAAGGAATGCCAGGCTTCGGCTAGCTTTAGCGCTTGTGTCTCATCTTTGTCCGTCTCTTGTGGTTTGGATGGTTTTGGCACTAGTTTTTCTCTAATTCAAGTATGCACCAACTAGCCCAAAAAGAGGGGTTAAAGGTCGTTGACTCCATCCAAAGACTGCGCCCAAGACTAAGTCCCTGTGATTGGACGAAAAAGGCGGGAAGACGACGGGAGAGGCTATTTAAAGGGGTCGACACGTTCGTCGAGCAGCGATTACCTGAGACATCTTCTCAGTTTGTAAATTGTTTCTGTTCGTAACCCATTTGTAAATATGTAGATACAGTTTTCTCTTGCTTCTACTACTCCCCGTCTCCGGCCCACGTTCCTTCCTCTACAGACACAGCTGCGGTGTTCCTATACCCGATGTCTGGTGAAACACGCCACTAGCTCGGCGAGTCGTGTATCAACTGGTGGCGGCGGTGGGATACTACCCAAGCCATAACAACTGGTGGCCATTGGTGGGATGATGCTACCCGAGCTATATCAACTGGTGGCAGCGGTGGGATGCTACCCAAGCCATAACTACTGGTGGCCATCGGTGGGACGATGCTACCCGAGCTATATCAACTGGTGGCAGTGGTGGGATGCTATCCGAGTTGTATTGTTGTGACTTTGAGGTGGTCCCGTAACGCTCGCCACCCGTTTTGTGACAGAGCGTCGCCAGCTCTCAGTCGGTAGCGAAGACTCCGAGTCAGGCGTCGGTGAGAACAACGAAAGGATTTTATACATTATGTACAGAGCATTATACAGGACGATATCGGCACAGGGGCCGAGAGCTAGCAGCAAACGCGACTGTTCTCGCACGGTGACGTCCGGCGAGGCTCCAACGCGTCACACATCACACTCCGCTCGGGAGCGGCACACTCAGCACGGGCTCGGAAGAACGGAGTCCGGAGTCCTCTCCAGGCGGCAGCGTTGGGGCTTATATAGCCCCGAGAAACGGTCGTCACACAAACGGACCAATAAAAATCCAGCACTTGACAGCCGTCCGAGAGGTCCAACCAGCGACCGCGCTGGCCACCCGCTTCAAGTTTGCCGCGCGCGGTAATTCCCAGGAGGAAAGGAGGATCGGCGCCTGGCTGTCTAGCAATGTTGCAACACGTTTGGACATGTTGCTCGCCGATGCTTCTCCATAAGGCGCCGCTGCCTAGCGGCGCAGCATCTGTGCTTGACAAGGGGGCGTTAGGGCGCGGTTGCCTTGCGGCGCAGCACCGGGCTAGTCCAGGGGGCCTGTCCAAGGGCGTTCGCAGGAGAATTTGTGCATCTTGTAAATGTGGAAACCGGGCTGGTTGTCCGGGCACAACAGTATCTACGTGCATTTTCCTTGTCAACGTGCATTTTATGTGGCACCCATTCCTGCCAGGGGCCTTTGTTCAAAGGCTGGAAGTATTGCTGAAATAAATAAATATATATTATGTTATTATTGTTATTATATGTAAACTATCCCGCTATAAATTACGCTGAAAATCACGATTATTTTGCATTTGACCCCTTGCCTTGGGGACCAACCGCTAAGACCCTTTGCAGTTAGTCCCGAAAAGGACTAATGGCTGTGGCAAATCAGTTAGTCACCATAAAGACCAACGTCTCGCCCCCTCTTAGTACGTTTAACCTACGATGAATGTTGTCCTAATTTTAAGAACACCACACATCCTGGCCCGCCATCGGTGTCAGTGGACCCGTGAAGAGGCGGGAGCATATCATACTGACAAATTCGAAGACGTGTGTGTTAGCAAGCAATCTTTGTCACTGCACGTGAAGGAGCGCGCTTTCATTCATATCTTCGCGCATTAGATATTTCATCTCGTTTTACTGTTACTGTTTTTTGTGTGTGTGTGTGTGGCATGCGCAGCCAACTGTATATATTCCGCTTTCTTTCCAATAAAATCTCAGTTGTGCAGAGCTGTTTCCTCTCTCCGATGTGTTTTTTTGTCCACGTTCTTCGCACGCTGTTTCTCTGCTATGACAAATTACTACCAACTAGCCCAGATTGCCGATCTCGTAATGTCGGAAAACTTATATGAAAGGCTGAATGTGACGCAAATGGACAAGGAAGGAATAAATAGTATTGGTAGTGACCAACCGTAATGTTTGGGCATACGACGAAGGATTCATCTATAGACCGCAATCTCATAATAGGCAGCACGAAATTCGGTACACAAGTGACTGTCATTTCATGACCATATTATAGGCGGTAGAAAAATTGGTACAGAAAGCCTCAAATAATTTGTGGACGCATGATAAACTTCTAGGAATAATTCAGACCGAGAGACATTTTCGTTACTAAGTGAAAACCAGTGGCAAGGAAAAAAAAGGGAGCCTAAATTTTGGTGGGAAGTTGATGTTAAAGATGCAATATCAAGCCGCCAACCAGCTTCCAGTGCGTACCGAAAAGCAAAACAAGAAAATAGACCATTACCTGAAATTTAAAAAAATGGGACGAATACAGAAAACAAAAGAATGGTGCCCAAAAGATGGTCCCGGAAAAAATTCAAGAATACAAGCGAGCAGAGGATGACAGATATCATAAAAAAAACGTTAAGCAGGTGCATAGAAAATTTCTGGAACCGCCTGAAGGCACATGGTACAAATTCGGAAGAAACGCGCCGGCATATAGAGGATGACGATGGTAACTTAAAGAAAAATGAAGCTGACGAGCGATTTATTTGCGAAGAGTTAGAATAAACATTCAAAAACTGTGATGACGCCAGCGATATGCGACTTGATGCAAGCACCCAGAGAGAGGAGGATCTTGACATCGACATAGACGAGTTAAAGTGGGAAAAAAACAGAAAAGTTCTCCTTTGCGTATAGCAACCGGTTTAGGAAAAAAAAGACAGTGAGACTAATCGCATTCCTTGGTAAAACACACAATGTGCGCTGCATAAATTGACGTAACGGTTGAGGTATCGGGAGAACTGCAGGATGGTTTCAGAAACGGTGTCGATTAGACGATAGCTTGTTTGTAGTCGCCCAAAACATTCAGATTGCTACAAGTGACAAACCACTTCGTGGATGGCGCTTTTAGACCTTAAAGGAGCTTGCGGCACTGTAAACCACGCCCTACTATGACCAGTTTTGGAAGAGGAGGATGTGGGTAGTGAAACGATATATTTATTAAAAGTAATCTATAAGGAGAAAGTGAAGTTACACCAAGGGACCAAGTGTTAAGGTTTAAAGGGTACTTAGGCAGGGAAGCATCCTTTATCGCCACTTCTTTTGACGAAGCTATAGAAATAAGCAGACCGGGGCTTAATTTGTCGTGGCGGCGTATCGGCCAACTGGAAACAAATGACTTACTGAGACTGATGTATGCGGACGATATCGTTCTCTCAACAGACAACCGGAAAAACCTTCAAGAATTGGAGGAGATCTGCGGACAGGAGGCGGAGGTTCTAGGACTGAGATTTAGCGCAAAAAAACTCGGGAGCTATGGCTTACAATTATGGTATTGCAGATTGTTGGGCCAGTTGGTGAAGCGACATATTCAATGATGAGCCCGGTATGATTACGTTATAGAATTTGGAGCTAAAGATCCAATATAATTGTGCATCATTAACTCCAGATATGTCTAGAATTAAGGCGTACAAGTATCTTGGTATTGGATGAATGATGGGAAGAACTACTTGCGAGACCAGAGGGAGGAAGTAGTGAAGAAAGCGAAAAGAAACGTAGCTGTCGTGAGGCGCAGGGAACTCTGAGGAAACAACAAATATGAAGTGATTCGGATAGTCTGGAAAGGCGCAATGGTACCAGGCTTAGCTTCAAAGGCTGTTGTGTGCTTGGCATCTTCCACAAATTCTGTACTTGAATTAAAACAGAGGACAGTCGGCAGGTTTGCCTCGGGTGCACATGGATAACAACTAACGAAGCAGTCCAACGAGATATGGGGTGGTCAGCGTTCGAACCGCGGGAGTTAAAAAGCAAGGCACAATGTAAAGACCGGTCGTGGCAAATAGAGGAGAAGCGATGGCCGGAGAAAGTTGTCAGGTACTTATACCACTGCAGTATAGATGCTACATGGAGGAGGAAAAAACTGATGGCTTGCAAATAAATAAAAAAACGTCAAAGGTAAAGAACAGATAGTAAGGTAACCGTGAAACAAAGTACGTACCTCAGAAGACACTCACTGGAAAAAGAAAATGCTGGAAAAGCCATCGCTGGAACTCTACAGGACGGCTAAAACTAAAATTAAAAGGGAGAAAAGGAAGCGTTTTACTCTTCTACGCTAAGGCTGGGTGATGCCTGTAAAAATTTGGCCACGGATGGCGAGTTGGTGTAGGTTCAGCATCTTTGAACAGTGCAAAAGGACCGGAACGAGCAATAACAGATACGCACAGCGCTGGTTGTCAACTGGAATTTTATTCGGAAAGATTCACGCTTAAAAAACCCCGAAAGCCAGCGTGCAAGAAACTGTGCGGAGGTTTAAGTCACCTTAAGTGCGACATTAAATTCCACATTTATCGCAGCTTGTGTTGCAACTTCTGTGTGTGCCTGCATCAGGTGCTTGCGCCCTTAATCTGTCGTGCGGCCCGCGGTTACGCCTTTCATAGGGGATCTCCAATGAACCGCGGCCAGCACCTGCCGAAAGGCCCTGTCAGGCAGAGTGCTGCTGGAGAGGGCGCTGCCGACGCAGACAGCTGCTTCGCTCATGGTGGCCACCGCCGGGTCCATCAGTCAGCGGGCGCATCTGTATACCGGCAGGGACCCGCATGGCTAGAGGCGGGAGGAGGGCGTCATCGACATGAACGAGGTGACCTGCATTGGCCTGGTGACCTGTCGCGCTTACGGTGCAGCAATAAAAAGACGCAAAACGGGACAAAAACGAACCTGTTCTCGTCTCAGCCCGGTCCGCTGCTCGCGCGGAAGACGCACGGCACAGTGCGGCAGCGCGCCGACATGCTTCTCCCGCTCTGCGCTCTGCTCGCCTCTGCGACCACGTCCGCCGCCGAACCACCGCAGGGACCCGACGGCAGGGTGCACTTCGACGGGTAAGGAGACGGCCCGCGGCAGGCCCATCGGAATCGACGCGCGCGCGCCCTTATTTCTCGCGCGACTCTTCTGAAATGCGCGCCGACGCCGAAGCGCATGGATGCTGCGAGCTGCTAACTGATAATGCGAACTAATCGTGAGCATCTCTGACATCAGACGCCCCGGAAGTCGTGCCGGAAAGCTGTCTTATGGTGTCGGCGGCACGCCTGCGCCGCAGTGAGTTTTTAAAGCGGCAGGTGCAAGCCGCTTTTTAGCGATGGTTGTTGGCACGGCAGGAACCCCCCGGGCTCAAAGGTGCACCAGCGGGACGGCTTCTGCGCTGCAGCAGGATGGAAAGCGAGGCGAAAGCGCAAGAACGCAGAGAGCAAAAGGCGCAAAGAGCTCGAGAGCAAAAGGCAAAGTGACTGATCTGCTATGCCTGACCATTCGGCAGAAATAATTTTTTTCCGCGAGCCGGCATCCCACAGACCTTTGCCCATAATTGTACAGTGCATTGGCTCAGAGAATGGGAGATTTAACGTCGAAGCGTTTGATACGATCAAGCGTTTGTCGTTGTGGTGTGCTGCGTAGTAGAAAGGTAAGGGACGTTTCTTAGCAAGCCATGTACTTTAGTCGAACCAAAACTGAATATGTACGTGAAATGGTTTTTACTGACGCATGAGCTAACTTAAATTAGGATTGTGAAATAGTTTGAGACCGCAGTCCTAACGCGGTTCCTCATTGACACATATACTATATGTATCCGATTTTCCGCAAGTCGTCAGTGGAGTAGGAGCGGATTTAAGGAAGAGGGGGGGGGGGGGGGGGCTCCTCCTTCCAAGTAATAAATTTTATACATCATGCTGTACCCTATTTTTTCGACGAAAAAAAGTTCTATAAATAGCTGGACCAAACTCCCCTGCAGCGGAGTTTGGTCGCAGTATCGTGCTCTGTTCGCCCGACATTCTGGTTTAACGTCGGAAGTGAAGTGTGCCTTTCAGCTGCAGGTTGTCACTTTTCCATGAAGTACCGAATAAAATTGAAATCATGCGCCTATTTTTCCCGGGCATATAAACATATAGCAACCAGTGTAGACGATGGCTCGGGTTATGCGGTGTAGTCTGAAGCTGCCGTTATATCAATGACGTGCTTATTTGTGTTAATATAGTTGAGCGAACATTCGGCTATAATAATGTTTTTTCCGTATCTGTCCACTTCTGTTCAAGCGGTTCATTTGTATATACCGGGTGTTTCAGCGAACACTTTCAAAAATGTTTCAAAAATAGGCTTTTTGGGGTAAAAATATGGCTTTTTCGGCATTGTATTACCAGTGTTGGCGGACACCAGAAAACAGGTGAATCGTCTTAAGTAGCAAGCTGGTTAACTAATTTTAATAATTAACTTTTTTAATTAGTAGGGTTAGGTGCCTAGTTGCAATTAGCGATTTGTATCCGGCCGTTAGTAATAGCCGTATCAGTCTTTAGAATTTCGAAAACGCGATTACCCTTGGCGCTGTGCATGGCTCGACAAAATTTGGCTTTTCCGAGTTACGCGCACTGGAGGGGTTGCTTTGCCTGCATGCTTTCGAAAGCGCATGTATTTTCGCATGATGCAGCCATATTTTGCCGAGCCATAGCGGCGAGGGTAATCGCATTTTCGAAATTCTAAAAAAAATATATGGCTATTACTAACGACCAGCTACAAATGGAATTCTAACTAGGCGCCTTAACTCTACTAATTAAAAAGCTTGTTATTAAAAATTAGTTAACCAGCTTATTATTTAAGACGATTCACCGGTTTTCTGGTGTCCGCCAACACGTAATACTATGCTCCAAAATCCATATTTGTACCCCAAAAAGCCTATTTATGAAAAATTTTGAAAGTGCTCGCTGAAGCACCCGGTATATGAGACGACGAACGCCCTTCCATGCATGCAGCCTTTTGAGAGTTGGGACGAAATGTGCCTTGACCAGTGCACCGTCAGCAGTGACACATGCTGTCATAAATCGGTAACGTCAGACTCCACGGAAGCATTGAATTAAACTTAATCGCGCTCGGCCTATAGCTTGCTGCCCATGCTCATCCCTCTATGAAATGCCAGTCGCTTTATGTAATATAAATTGCGCGATCAAATTTTACTCAAAAATGCGCCAAAAAAAGCTATAGAATTTAAAGTTAACCGCGTTCGAATTGCGCTGATAGGTACGCTGAGGCGATTTAATTAGAAATGCATGCCAGTGCTTCCAGTCGGTTCAGAAACCAGATATTGTTTCAGTGCAGAATGCAATCAAAGCGTTTTCCCCGAGGCTTCCTGTCGGCAGTTTTTCAGCGAGAATATCAGAAATAACAAAAGTGTCCGCACTCTGAACCCCCATAATAAATTAAGGAAATGCACCTATAAGGTCATAATTTGTGTGCCTGTAAAATTGTTTTCATCATCATCATCATCATCATCATCAGTAAAGTTAAGTTCACTGCAGGACAATGGTCCCTCTCACTTATCTCCAATTAATCCTCTCCCGTGCAAGCTGCAGTCTCTCATCTGCCCACCTGACCCTCTGTGCCGTCCGCTGCTACGTTTACCTTCCGTTGGAATCCAATCCGTTACCCTAAGGGCTCGTCGGTTTTCTGTTCTTCGCATTACGTGCTGTTCGAGGTGGGACCCTTCACTGTGAACCACTTTACACCCTTAAGGGTGGCTTGTGACGCCTATAACTCATGCCCTTACAGCCTTCAGGATGGGTGTTTATCGACAGAAAAACCATACGGCAGGCGCCTTATACAAAATTACACCCATTCTTAAAAGAGTGTTTGAACAGATCAGCGCCCTTCAAGAAAGGTGCAGCAAGCACAGTTGAATGATTTTGCTTATGCATGCTTTTAATTTCATGCCTCCGTTTTGCGAAATGATAAGTGCTATAAATTATAAGTATAAGCCCGCCCCACGCGCAGCATCGAAGGAGATGTTACGTAACTTCAACGCACAAAGGTTTAGAGAATAACGGGGGGGCATGTGTCCAAATAGAAAGACACATGAAAACCACAGAAGAGCAGTACACGCATTCTGTATAGTACCAGAGCGCTGCGTATACATTATGCTTGCACCTTGTGTGTGTGTATAAGCGACTGTACGAATGAAGAATAGGAAAGTGCGCGGGCCCAGCCGACTGGCGCCTATCCCTGCTTCGCGCTGATAGGGGAGAGGCAGAGAAAGAAAACAGACGCGCGCCATCTGGGCCGAACCGACGACGATGACTGCGCCGAAAACCAGATGCTCCAGTGCCCACTGTGCTCTTCAATACGCTGAGCGTATTATGAACACATATCCGACCACGCAGCTCGAGCTAGCAGCGGGTCAGCTGCTGTGGAAAGGTTTTTAGTTTTGCAATGAGCCTATTTTGGAGGAAGCAAGAAATACAACGGAGCGCATTGAGCTCCAAACATCTGTTATCAGGAATTCAGTATTTATTATTCGCGTTGTTTTACATGCAGATGTATAAAGGGCTTCTGAAATAGCCTCGAAACCGCTTGCGCCCTAGAAATCTCTAGGGGTATATTGGCCGCAGCTCAACCCATTAAACACCCAAAAATTAAACTCGGCTGCAGAATGAGTTTTACCCTCATTATAAGGGCGAAATAAGTATGGAAAAATGTCCTTAATTGGGTGTAGATTGGGTTACAGTGGAGAACCTTGCTCCCAGGCTGACGTCTGCAGATGTCGACTCGATGGGCTGCTGTGCAGTGTCGAACTCGGAGGAGTTGGCATGCCTTAAGTGATAGCTGTGCAAGAGAGTTTATTGTACGCAGTTACACTTTAGGGCGGAAGCTCGTTTTAATGTACTAAAACGAGAAGCACAGAAAATGATAAGCACCTCTCTCTCGTTGGCTCGCCCGTATCGCTGCATCAGATACCTCAGGCAGTGTTGCCGAATCGTGGGAAATTTCCCATAAAATCAAGCCACTGAGGGAAAAAGGGAATTTTGTTTAATAACTCATTGAAAACGTGGGAAATTTTGGTTTCGCTAAAAAGCGGTGTTCTAAATGTGCTTTCTCGGGAAAATGTGCAGAGATGAAGGGAAAATGCTGCTATCATAGCGGCCTGACTAGTGTCGCGAGAAGAAATTTGGCTTGATGTTGAATTTGCTGCCTAGCCTTGGATACAGAGCCCTGGCCCATTCAGGCTTCGAGTGCTGCGTCCTTGGATTTCTTCCAGCTATAGTGGCAGTTACCCTTCCATTAACTGCTTCAAAACCACTCCCAGCTCTTTAGTCACACAATCCCCTATGCACGCATGTAGTTGTAAAGGAATTCCAGAAAATTTCTACGGTCTATACAGGAGAGGCTAGAAAGGAAATGGAAGTAGCCGAGCTGGTCCTCGTCCCAACGCAAAAACTAATAAAAACAAAGTGGTGATTGACGATGATGTGATCAAGAACAATCCAGCCCTGATGTTCATTATTAATGGGCTTTGTGTTTATTTTATTTCACTCGTTCTTGTATTTATTACCTTGGCTGTATTCACTCTAAAATTACCATCTTTTGAAAAAATATATATTTGTGGGAAAAAAATGGGAAATTTTTTGCCGACAACTGGGAAAAACCAACTGGCCAATGCGGCAACACTGACCTCAGGTCGTCATGACCTCCAGAGTGCCTGCCCATGTCCATTTCCGCCCTCTTCCATATTCCGGCTAGGGTATCATTAACTCGCGTTTGTTACCTAACAAACCAACAATGCTCTATCCATAGCTCAATGCGTTGTCCTAAATTTATTCTCAAGCCTTTTCTTTAGCCTCTATGTTTCTGTCCCAGAGGCAAGTGCTGGATAGATACAACTATTATATAATTAAATTTTGTCACCATCTAAAGAAATATTTTGCCATTAATTACGCTTGGGTAATTACATAACCCTTCTGGAAGTGCTCTCGTTGGCCATGCGCTGCAACCGCCTTATACGATAAAACACAGTGCCCCCTTCCCTCCCCCCCCCTCGCCCCTTTTCCCTATACACCTTATGTGCGCAACATCGACTGTGTGAAATGGGTGGCAGCGTATTCTGCCTGAAGCGACCGATACCCTGAAGGCGGAGTGTATATTTCGCTTTTCTGCGAGTCATTTTTTTTTTTCAAACTCTAAGCAACAAACGATGTTGTGGTGCCAAATGAGACCGGCGCACATAATATATTTGCGCTCTCGTTGCAGGTATACAGTGTACAGGCTGTACCCCAAAGATGTGACGCAGCTGAAGTACCTGGCTGATCTGGAAAATACCGAAATCGACGGAGTACGTATACAGCTTTCAGTTTAAAAGAGTAAGCTCTTGGGCCAGTTGGAATTGTGATAATGTTTATAGCGCAGAGAAGCTACACTCTTGCACCGTCTGCCAAACGACTCTGCAACGCCGGCGAGGTTGCACAAAATCCGTTGTGCTGTATCACCTACGTGATTGAGTTGTGCCGTTGGAAGTAACACGTGTCAGTGTTTTTCGAAAACACGAGCGTGAGGCATTTCTGCGCAGCCGAAAGGGGGTGGAATGTGTAGCTGGATAGCGCCCATGAACTAAGATGCACGCGGTAGCAAGGCGACTTTTGAAATTCTTAGAGAACACTGGTATTTTGGGTTAGTATAGCAGGAGCTGCATTCTGCATAGGCTATGCGACATAGGCGGAGCAGTTTCCGGCGTGTTCATTGTAAGGCTAACTCCGCCCACCGCACAAGACAAGAGCGGCAGTAAGGCGATCTATGTTCGTCATCGTACTGTCGTGCTTGTATACTTTGATATCCAGGGTGTCCCAGCTAATTTTAGCCAGGGTTTAAAAATATGCCGTGGCACTCTAATTAGACGACGCGACCAAATGCATGCTGCGGGTCACAAGTCACACTGATTTTTGTATTGTGCTTAATTGCATAGTTAGTCGATATTATTTAACCAACTTTCGCAAGCAACGAAGATAGGCGAAAAATTTTAATGAGAAAGTGGTAGAACGGTCCGCAAAACGTTCGATTGAACAGTTTCTAACTTCCCATTTATTATGTATTAGCTTTTTTTAGCTCACTGCAGATGCCCATCATCAGACATCGGGCAGTAATCCTACGAAGGGTCACTGTGCACAGTAGCCCGATTGAATCAGAGATGCGTGGCTGTCTTTTATAGAAACACTGGCTGACATTAAACATGACAACGTTTTAAAATTACTGCCTATGTTCTCATCAAGCACCTGGATCGCCACATGTCACGTTGCTTACAGCAGTCCGAACTTGATCCCACTTTCCCATGTTTTGGAAACATCGACACCACTTTGTACTCCCTTTTTCGTTACTTGTATCCGTTGGCGCAGCAATCGGGACGCTACTTGGTAATGTTTTGTCTTTCCAAATAATGCTCAGCTGCGCACAGTACCACACGGTTGTTCATCGTTTAGCATTGACAACAGTACTCGCACAGTCGGACCGGAGTAAAGGACTGTGGTTGGCCTTCAGAACAATAAGCATACAATACATACATCTTTAAAGAGAGAGCCACCTGAGAGCACGTGGAGTGATATTTCTTGGAGTGAAATATCTGGCTTATAGCCGTTTTCACGACTCCCGAAGGAACAGTTTTTTTTTTTTTTTTTACTGTGGAGAGAGCGTGGGTAAGCTCAATCCTCAACTATTTCCGGTTCTACGAGCACAGTCCATTGTTCAGTATGCCGGCACCCTTTCACCTGTTTATGAAAACATCTCTAAAGGGTGACATTATTGTTAAACGCAGTTTCGTTATCGTTTACTTGTGCTTACTTTTGCAGCCCGAGTACAAAGGCAGTAGTCAATAATTAAGTTGGTGCAACGCCCTTTTCTCTTCATGCAGTGGTGCCCTTAAAGGGACACTGAAATGATTTTGATGGTGATATTCTAATGCAGCAAATCTGTACAGGTGGTCTGCGAGCATTCGAGTCGAATTTGAAAGCTTTGCGGGGACCCTATAATTTACAAATCAATTTTAAAAATTGCTACTCGCAGCCGATTAGGACGACACCTCACCACGCGTTATTAGCCTTCCCACTGGGCGTGCCCAAATGACGTGGGCGAAACGGGGCGAGGCGGTGTGGGTCGGGTCCCGTTCCGACCTGTTCCGGCCGGAGGAGGATAATTTTAAATCGCCGGTATCTTCGGTGTTGTTCAAGCTAGCTTTAAAATTTTCGCTGTCCGTTGACGAGTGATGGAATACCGATGGCTCGCGCACTTTTCCGAAACTTAATAAATATCGCTTCATGGTCTCTTTAATCGTTTTCATTACTTAGCGCTGATTCTTTTATCAGCCGCAATCACACTCGGGAAGCGGACTTTTTGGCTGGTTGCGCTGTTTCAGTAACATCTTTTCGGACGTCTCACTTATCAACCTTTCTTGGGGGAAAAATTGACAGACGATTACGATAGCCGGTAATCCGAAGTTTGAGTGCCGCTATTCACGGCCGGCAGGTGGCGTGTCAAGCTGCTGGTCACCCTCCGGGATCTTCCCGCATCAGCCACCTTACAAGACGCTTTCCCTCTGCTACTTGAACAAAAGGTTGCGCTGACAACGCCGACTACGACGCGGAACACGGGAACGGGCGCTGCACTCTAAAATGAAGATGTACTCTCAGCACTGTAATTGCGTTAGACTTAGACTATACGAGTGAATATTTCTTATTGACGTTCAAGGAATGTGTGGGACGTTCCACATCAACTAATTTTTCTTTAGTTATATTTTTGGTCACGCGTGCTAAACGCAGAATGACTTTTGAACTAAATCGGTTCGACACCGCTGACCTACGCCTGTATTAACGCGACAGCGTTAAGGGCCCCGTGTCGCAGAAAAGCCGGTGTCGTCGGAGTCGGCGGCGTTGGCCGTGAGCGAAAAATCCCTCTTCCTCCGCCTCCTCCTCCCCCTCCTCGCAATGTCCGCCACTGCGCCAACAGATAGCGCGCGACGGCAGCGCCTCCTAGTGTTCCTGTATATGCTCCCGCATATACAGGAGCACTAGCGCCTCCCGCTCGTCTCGTTCGGGCGCAGTGGGGCCGTGCGGGCACGCAGGAATCACGCGGTGAGCGGCGAACAACGCAGCGCACGTGCAAAGCGCGTTCACCACGAAGCTTGCGGCTTGCTGCCCGTTCGTTCGGCGCGGAAGCTATGCTGGCGTTCGTGGCATCGGGTTTGTCGAGAACGATGTGCCGACGACCTGCGACTGCAACTTGAGTCCCGCGCATTTCGGCAAGGCGCCTGGCAGCGCTTCTACGTGGTTTGCCGCTCCGCGCGTCCGTTTCACCGTACGTAGCAGAGCGATTTGTCTAACGGGCAAGGCGTCGCGTCGAACGGGCGATGGCGTTCCGTGGACTCCCTGGCAGTGCTACAACACGCTGTCGCGTTCCACTCTTAAAGGCGAAGCTTAAGCGTCCTCCAATTTATTTTTTCCTGCGTTGGCTTAATGTTCCAGACAAAATGAGCAGTTGAGAGTAGAAATTCAAACAAGATTGATTAATGGCAGTTGGTTGTGGGACGCCACTGAGATTTCTTCAGATGGGTTCAGTTGGTTCGAGGACCCTGTTGATCTTGGTGCATTTTTTCATTGATCTTGATGTATTTTTTCACCACTATAAGTCGGAGGAACGTCGCATGGGTGTATAGCGTGGAGGTAGACGGTAAAAAGAGATGGATATGCACACAAATTAGCAGCTGCTACTTGAGCTTACTTTAGAGCCTTGGCAATGACTGCGGCTTTCATCTAACAGAACACTAAATTAAACTGCTCAACTGTAAAGCGAACAGAATAAAAAAGCCACAGCATTAATTTAGATAACTTTGCTAAACAAGTTTTTTACTAGCCTTCAATCTTGCCTGAGCGGTATATAATCACGAGTGAAGATATGTTGGAACCAGGTGAGTGGAGAGGTGTGTGCTCTTTGCTGTATGGTATTACGGGGTTATTAAAATGTTATGATGAAACTGTATGATGACGTATTTGTATGATATATGTATTGTATGATATATTGAACGATAATTGTAACATTATATATATATATATATATATATATATATATATATATATATATATATATATATATATATATATATATATATTGCGGGATATATGTACGATTCTATATTCAAACAGCAACTAAAATAAACCGAAAATACATACAAAGTATTCGTGCACAAGGGGTGCGGATGTCTGTGCGCTTTTCGCAGAATCGATGTGACAAATATCCACATGTATGAAATTATGAGTTGATCTTTTGATATTATGTAGATTCACTGACATTTACTTCACAGCATAAGTGTCTAGGCCATGTAGAGGGCTCTCGTTTCCACTGCGCTGGAAATCCATAGATATCTCGTATACATCCAGCTAGAACGTTTACAGTACGTACTATTGTGACGTTCATTTTGGTATAATGGGTATGTAGATTTTCGGTAGACTAATATGGGGCTCCGGACTCCTCAAGCCGCCTAGTGGCAGCTTTTATTTTTTTTCATGTCCTTTTATCTGGAGTGTACATGGTGGAAAGAAAGATCTGATTGAATATAGATATCGGCTGAAAGTGTCAAATTACAAGTGTAAATGCCTCATGGACGTCCATAAAATATATGATGGTTTACTAGGAGGCTGCACAGATAAGATTAGTTGAATCCGCCGCGTTGCAGACGAGCATGCCTCTATTCCTCAGCCGAATTGAGTTGGAATGTGCAAAGAAAGTAGGCATGGTTGGGTGAAGCTATTACGCACACATGCACGGACACATATATGCATGGTCGCTCGCAAAATGAACGCGCAGAACACGGACGTCTCAGAACCTCGAAAGCGGTTCGACGAACCGCTCTAAAAGCTTGGGACTTCCATGTTTTTCTGTCCGACTGGCGTGCAAGAGTAGTCACGTGGTGCGCAGTTCGACTTCTGGCTGGAGCCGTCGCGTGTGCACCGGTTCGTGGATGTGAGCGTGTCGCCGAACAAGCAGCGCCACTTCCTCGACCAGCTGCATCGGAGGGACATCCCGAGTGAGGTGCTCATCCACGACCTCGAACAGTGAGTCCAACCCGCTGGGTCAGCACAGGGCGGGACACGCGCCCACTCTGCACAGCACACGAGGCCCGATGGTTCCACACTGCCGGGGCGGCAGCAGTTGCTCAGGTTACCTCGTCAGACCCGATTAACCGTGAAATGTCCAGGCAATTAAAATTTCGGATAAAATGTTATTACCTGCCACCATTTCATCGCTTGCTGCTGGCCCCTAAAGGCCGTGAGAGAATGATGGCTCCAGATTTATTTGTTCTTTAACCTGCACTGGCATCGCACAGCATACGGGCTTTTTTGCATTCCGCCTCCATCGAAATGCGGCCTTGGTGGTCGGGTTCCGATCCCGCGACATTGGGATCAGCAGCCGAACGCCACTGAGCCACAGCGGCGGCTCCGAAAGAAACTGTAAAGAAAGGTGTGATAATACTCCATTATTAAAATTAGCAAAGTGGCATAATTTCTGAACGTATATTAACGATAAATCTGCGCACACGTATATTGAGGCTCATACCATAAATCAATGACAAATTTGAAAATAATTTCATCACCAGCTAGCCGGTCAAAATTGTGGGTTGTTTTGCCGATATGGTGTTAGCTTTTTGCACCGAATGACCTTACAGCAGGCCTCCTGCGTCACGGGCAGCGGCCGCTTTGATTTGATAAATATACAGTACAATGCAACGTTGTGGGCATAATCGAAAATTATAAACGTTCGCAGTCTGTATCGTACACGTGATATACCGGGCAGTACCGGGTTAAAGGAATACGAGATCATGTGGGAATATTCGCGAGAACTTTCGCAACGAATTAACCGGAGTCATGTCAGCAAAAGTGCACGGCTTTGCTCTGCTGTTTATCAGCACCGACTCTACACACAGACCACTGAGCCATTTACACGTGACTCCCGAAGCGGCTACATGTGACGCAGAGCCCACGCTAAAGATCTCCACGCACAATGCTTTAACGTGCGGAGTGACGAACGCAGCAAATTTAAGAGAGCATTCAACGGATAGCGCGCACAGGGTTTTAAGTTTTCTGCAGAATATAGCTCTGTAGATATAGGGGTGTACATCTTGCTTCAATATATTCTATAGAAAGAAAGGAGCTATAGATGCAACTTATTATAGTGCAGACGTGCACTATATGTGCTGCACTGCAAGTTCCAGACTAAAGCCTTAATTTCTTTATGTTATGAATACAGAGCGCGTGCTTTTGCACAACTCTGGAAGAGCTCGAAAAAGATGTCATATTTCATGTCACGCGCAAGAAAACACTGAAATTCGGAACTATATCTGGCTCAGAGATGCGGTGTGTTATCGTATATCAATGCAGTGGGTCTAGCGTTTTGTCCATGCGTTTCGCCATGCGCAAGATGACTACAGTGGTACAATTTTTTTCTTTTTTTATAGAGAGATTAACAACTCGACGACGAGTAGGAGTGATGTTCCCGACATGAGAATTCCTCGGAGCTTCTTTTCCGACTATCAACGTCTGGACACCGTAAGTGCGGACACATCGGGTACATCTCGTACGCTGAACGTTCCATGACGAATACAGCTGGGCGGTATATGCATGAAGTCGTATGCAATACTGCGCGTGGTTTGAGAACTTACTGCTTGTAAATAATATAAGCATTTAAAGTATGAATAGTGTATATGTTGCCTTCAAAATTTACTGCGGGTCACAGCTGAACAACCGGCGCCATAAGGTTCTTTTTGATAATATAGATGTTTTCCTTGGTTTTTGGTGATATGCACAACACTTGTTACAGCCGTCATCTCCAATTTTTGTCATATGGCAGCATGGTACTAATCAGAACGATTTTAGTTGGAGCATACATCAACCTCCGCCGGGCTGAGCTCTTGCTTCCGTTGGCAAACTGTTTTTTTACGTAATCGGTGAAATCATTGTTCAGTGCAAAGTTTAGTTTTCACAGCACCTTTTTTTTTTCGCGCACAAAAAAAGCACGCAAAAGTATTTTTTTAATAAATCTGAAACATTGCTCGTTGATAAGAACCGTTTAGATAACCAACACGATAGCAAGGCGGGCGAGTTGGTTATACATATTTAAAAAATAACAGTGTCGAAAACGGGGACTTCGAGGGTAGAAAACACAGGACAAGCGCTGACTCTCACAGCAAAGAGGCAAATATAAGCGAGCAGGCAACAACCAAACAATAAAACCACAAGGCACGTGCACTATGTTGGGTCAAGATAGGCATGCAACCTCACTTGTCCTGTGTTTTCTACCCTTGAAGTCCCCGTTTTCCGCGCTGTTATTTTTTAAATAGATAGCCAACACTCGCAAGCTTACAAGCACTCGTTTTACTCACATTTCGAGTTTGCGGATTACTTGCTTCGCGTGAAAATAACTATTTCACGGTTTAGACTGCTTAAAGCAACTTACAACAAAGTAAAATTACTTTTTTATTTCGGCATTTTTCAGTTTTCAGAAATTCTGATATTCTGATCCCCTGGATTGACGTGTTTTTTTTTTCAGATTAAAAGCCTAATTGTAGAATTTCAAAGAGTCTGTGCCGTGGGCACTCTGCGAAAGTACATAGCGTTGCGAGCACTGTGCTGATCATGCCTCGGATTCCTTGAGGGTGAAGAGGGAGGGAAGCGCGCGACAGGCGTGCCTCGAAAGCAAAGTGATGACATGTCGGCACATCGCTCACGCCGCTTCGAGACAGTTGGTTATCTCGCGGGGTGCTCTAAGTACACAGTGGACGGCTTTGTGGCGTCCGGCAAAACCTTGGCGGTTGCCAAGCTGCATGGTATTTCGGTGTGTGTTTTGTGGCAGGTGCCTCAGCACCTGCCACAAAATCAAGAATGGGGGACACGCAGCTAACGCTTTGTTCTCCTGATTTGCAGCGTATACACAGAAAGCCTTGTAGATTTTCGTTTTCTGTTAGTTTCTAAGCTTCACGGTAACAGTATGGCCCAAGTGTTGTAGCAAGGTTTAGGTGGTCTTCGGATGGAAACAAAACTGTTGCTTCTGATCTACCTCACACTCGCTGTCCCGCTCCTCCCCTTTCCCCTCTTTTTTTTTAACACCAACGCATTTTCTTCGAGCGACTAATGTATCACCGTGAGCGGTGAGGCAAGAAAGCGTATGTGGATGTGTGCGTGTGTGCGCGCGCATGGCGTTGCCAGTTTGTTCATGCATGGTGTCCCACTCTACAAATACATCTGGTGCATCCTCACCTTAAAGGGACCGAAGGAAGCGATTCACAGCAGGTCACCGGGATCCTACACGTAAAGCAAATGCGTGTAGGAGGGGGGGGGGGGGGGCGCTGTTATGTGGGCAAAAGTGCTTCCATCCTGGAAAAGGTTTAGTGACAAAGAGCCTTGGTACAGGGAATAAATTGCGAAAACATTCGTTGTGAACTAGCTCAGTGCTTCATCGGGAAACTCACCGCGTCTCGGTGGCTATCGCCCGCTGACGCGCGTAACGAACTCCGTGAAAGTCGTCGTCGCCGTGAAGAAGCCCCTGCCATGCGCTAAGGCAACAAAGTTGCAAAATATCGCCTGTCTTTACTGTACAGTCAGGCCGGATTGAAATTCGAACAGCGCCTGTAGACAAAACAAAATATTATACCTGCACACTTCCATCGTGCAGTGTACAACTAGCCCGATTCATGTTTTGGGGTAAAGGGTCTACCGAAGCACATATTCGTAGACCGGTTGTAGAGGAATACCTCGCTGCAAAACAAAGAGAATAATATGGCATATGCGTGTTCGCGTTTCATTGCGGCCTGACTGTAAGTACATACTTCGCACAGCAAAGCGCGCCTACTTTTCTGCGCTAGCGAAAACCAAAGCAGCGCAGTAAACCAGCTTTCGCCGGAAGTTTATTCCCTAAACAGTGAAACTTAGCACTGCCTTTGTTTTTAAATTCAATCTAGAGCTTAACGTTATCACCATATCGGACTTTGCTACGCATGTTCATGGCCAGTAAAAAATTTGCACCCTTAAAGACCTAACACTACTGAAGGCACCCTATCCACATCCTTATTTTTTTCTTAATTCAAAAAGGATGCATTGAGCGCGCCAGTGCCGTTAATGCACCCATGCATCCTTTAAAGGGGCGCAGGTGCAAGGGTGTTGCTGCTCCTTCGAGTGCAACGGTGCGCACAGGTGCTCTTAGATTTTTTTTAACAACTTCGTATTTGTTCAATCAAGCGTGCTTTTAAAATGATGCGAGCTATTGGAGCTTTCCATTAAAGGGCATCTGCAGCTTTGATGCGTGCAATTACGATTGTGACTTTCGCCACCATAATATAATTAACTAAACTAATTTAGCTGAACTGCTAGGCATCACTGACTCCAAATGGGGCTCGCTCAAATGGTGTATATAAATGCGGAGAACGTATGCGCGTTGTGGGCAAGTAATTAAGTGAGCTACTGTCACCTTAGTTCCTTTGTATGATTCATTCTATTACGTTGTTGTTAGTGGCTACTTATTAATAAAATAACAATGGAAGGAAAAGATGCTGCTAGCCGCGGCATCTGCCATCGGAACCTGAAGCACCTGAGCTGCGACTAGCGGGAATAAAAGGACGGGGAGAGGGAAAGAAAGGAGGTGGGCGATAGTGAGAAAGGATAGGGGTAGGGGGGTCCTTTATCTGGTTGTGTTTCCCTGGCATAAGAAAAAGTTGCACATGCTAGCACAGCGTCACTGTGCGACTGGGTTTGCTGAAGGTTGACCCCTTGAGCAAGTTCCTTTTTTTTCTTTTTCTCATATATTAAAAAAAGAAATCACACCATGAACATCCTGCAGACATTTTAAATGTGAATCCACCGCAAACAGGTTCAGACACGCCGTGAAAGACAAATATAGGCGTAATTATTGGGAAAGCCGTAATTCTAGTGCAAGTTTAGGCAGGTCGTCGGCAGATTTTTGTAGGGGTTGCTTAGGTTCTCTCTAAGACTGCGCGAAAAAAAAAATACCTCAGCGCCTTTTAAAGCAATCACAGCCTATGAAACTGTAAAACGGTCGGAAAAAAAGAAAAGGGAAAAAGCAGCTGGATGTGTAACTATATCACATCCCACATTACGGTCGTGACAGCCACATTTTGCTTCCTTTTGGGAGATTGCAAGGGTGCCAGTTATTGGTACGGAAATGCGCCCTAAAGGGTGCGATTTTTTTTTTTTACAGTGTCAGTGGTGGGAATGGTCAAGAGAATATTGCAGCAGGCTTTGTAGCATGCGAACATTCAATCAATTTGGAGCAGCCTGCTCGTGTTTTGTAGCAGAAGCTCTATAGCGATAATGCCATGGTTTAAAAAATGACAACGCACTGCACGAAGAGTTGAGTAGTGCATGGTTGTATAGGCAGCCATCTTGGCCTGCTCTGCGTATTTTTTAAATGCGCCAAAATTCACTTATTATATAACAAACTAGAATGAGCGCAGTTTTGTATTGTTAACATTGGTACAAATTTTTCTTAGAGTTGCAGAGAATGTTGAGTTGTTTTCTGTAACATAACTTCAGCGTGGTTTCTTCTCAACAACTTAAAAAAATCCCGCGAGATTTAAAAATATCCATATGACTGCTCTCCTATACGTCGCGACATTAGCACTCCGAAACCCGCTCCGATTGAAGAAGTATATATCCGTAACGAACAAAGAGGCCACCGGGGTCACAGCGCCCGTTCCGGGATGACCGCGGCCGCTTTGCTTCGTTGAACTTACGATGCCGCAGCATGAGCGCGACCATGCCATCGCCGTTTCACAGCATAGCGCAGGTGAGTACCTGGAAACTGCACAGGTTCATGGAGACCATGACAGGTTTCTTGCAGTCCAACACTAGCGCGCCTCTCACGACGAAGCGTTTTATCGCGCATGCGCGGTACTTACGTCAGTGAACACCGCTATCCTCCGCTGATGGGTTCGGCGTTGCCGTGTGTTTCCCACGCGCTTTGCTGCTTCCTATTCAAGTGTTCGTCACGCAAGAGACTCTGTTTGGACTTCCTTGCACCGCAAAATATAATTCAAGCTCGTGTGGCGGAAGTCGTCCGGCAGCGACACAAAGTATGTGGTCATCGATGCTAAACCACGGAGAATCCCACTCCAGTTTTGCAACTGGCTCAGTTTAATTAGAACTCCTATTTATACGAACCAACTATCTACGCGTGAAGTTTCGAATTAACGTGGTCCGTTGCACAAACAAATCGGACGCTCGGGCGTTGACGGCGCTGTTACAGCTACAGAGAGCTAATGAGGTACGTGTAACTGAGCTATATACCAGCTGGAGCGCGTCCGATCCCTATCTGGCGGTCTTGCATTCACCTTATGGGACACATGACCGTGCTGCGCAAAAGTCCGATAAATCCAGCAGGACCAAAATTTAACAATGTTCGAGCCCCTTAAAAGCAATTTTTTCTTTACATGCGCATTCGCCGCGACACGGGACGTGGCTTGATTCTGTCGGTCATCTTTCTCGCCACATATCGGGAGAAGGAACCAGAGTCTACATTACGCGATAGCGGCTGTGTACATTACGCGATAGCAGCTGTGCACGTTGCGCGATAGCCTCAGCCTCTTAGCACTGTTTTTGGTTGCCGGAATAGTATTCTGGCGAAGCCTTGGCTCAATTTCATCAAAAGCCACTAATTTGTAGCAGCACGTAGCAGGTTTAACGCAATGGCACATATTGGCTCAACTGTCGCAGCTTCCCCACTGCAGCAGTGTGCACAGCGCACCGAGAGAAACTGTACCAGATCTAAAAACTCCAGCTGCTGGAGATTTGACCATAAAAACCGCGGCGCGTATGGCTGAAACACGCATCTTACATGTTTGAAGGGGCTGCCGCGTAGAGTGCGGTTCGACGAATGGGAGATGGCATTCGTGCTGTGCGGAATGCGGCGAATGTACCACTCTCGCGCTGCTCAGGATTCATTCGCGCGGATCATATATGCGTGCATGCGGACTTGGAGCGTTTATAGCAGCTGCCGGTTTACGTGCGTGATTAAATGCGCGAAAGGGTCGCTTAGCATGAGGCTTCCTCTATCGAGAGATGGGACGTACTTAGACAACTGTTTAAGCTGCATGCCAGCCGTTTTCAATCGCGCTTACTCTTTTGTGAAGACAACTTGTACCTTGATGGGGCTCATACGCCGAATTACTAGCTCTTCGGATCCTCACTTAGCCGCGAACGGAGAGAAATACACACATATACTGTTCCTTCAGGCACGTATACTATCTAGGACAAACGTGTGTGTACAGTCTGCGTCCCCTACTAGCGCTCGATCAGCGCAGTGTATATATACGCTCCGAACAAAGCTACGCCTCGGTGCAGCTGTTCAGTTTCTGAGGCCACGCTTGCGCGAAACACATATCCAGAAATTCTCGACAAGCGCATTTTTTCAGTGGGAAGTGCTCTGTGAACGCAGTTTTTTCTCATATCGTAAGATTGCACCAAATCAATATATCCGCTAAATATAAGCAAGATTTTGCTACGCATCGGAAGGTTAGACGATTCCCATCGATGTGCTCATTATAGTATAATACAAGATTCCACAGTTGCCTCAGAATTAAAAAGTGATGTGAAAGCTGAACTTGGCACAGCCGCATAGATCTATAGCACAGAGCTCCGACCGAACTATATGGCGCTGCGCTGCGCATGCGCGGGCACCCTAGGCCGAACTGTAACGCGTCGGCGTCTGGCAGCTCGGCTACCGTGACTCAACGTGACGCATCCAAGGTAAGCGCATCCACGCGCGTTGGAATTAAGGCGTGGTCGTCCGTGAATGTATCCGCAATGGCGTTCCAATCATTCGGCTTGATACGCGAAGCAACGCTTCGGCAGTCACAGCAGCGCACGAGTAAAACTGCTGCTTATCTAGCGGGTGCTCTCGGCGACGCCTTAACCTGTCAGGAGCCTACACGAGATGATGTCTGTAGGGAGCCGTGGTACAGGAGCGTATACCTTCTTCGTGGAAAAGTTCTCGCTCTGCGTGCCTTTTGCTCCGTGACTGAATGACTGAGTGCTGCAGCATGTTTTACGCGGATGTTTTCTTTTTTTATGGTGGTTCTATTTTTCGTTCTGTATGAATAACGAGGGCTGCAAAAGTTTGTACATGTGCGATGTCATTTTGAATATCGTTTGATGAAGTTAAATATATGCATGCTGCACAGAAAAACTCTGCATCGTTGCTATCGTAACACCCCCCCCCCCCTCCTTTTTTTTTATTCAAGCCGGCCTCCGGATGCATGGTACAAGATATATAGTACATCATCCTTGTGAGCGTTGCCTGCCCGTCGAATGGTTTACGGCTTGCGAACAATCGCGCAATGACTTTGTTGACTGATTCTTATTAAATGCACTTTTCTTCTTACCCTACCACAAGATCTACAACCACATGCAAACTTTCAGCCTTCGGAGAAAGTCCTTGGCAAACGTCATGAACATAGGAAAGTCGTTTGAAAATCGTGACCTCAAGATTATCAAGGTGAGTCTAGAGGGGCCAGAACAAGGGACATCTACAAAACTGCGCTACGCTTTCCTATATTAGGAACAGAAATTTCGGAAATCGTTCAGGAATGAAGTGTTCTTTTTTTTTTCAGATATTACAAAGTTGTCGCAATGCAAAAAATAATTCAAATGAAATTCATCGCTACTGTCCTATCGCATTGCTCAGTTATCCACTAAGACCTGGATGCGTGCGTTTCTCTGTCTTTCGTATCACATCAATAAAGTGAAAGCTCGCACTGTGCAGTGCTGCGACGCCCTAAAGACATCCCAAGACACAAGTAGCACAGTAAGAGCCGCGTTGGTGAGCTGCGCATTAATCTGGCTTCTTCAGCACGCGTCGAATTCCAGAACGCCAGTGTTTTGTCTTTTGCGTCACACACAAACGTGTGCGGCCAGTGATCAAAACGACGGTCTACTGAGAGAAGCTGTTGAAGGTGTTATGTTCGTCTTCTTGATGAAGACTGGCGCGAAGAAGTGTTCTACAGGTTCACGTATTTACCTACCTCGCTTCCTTGCGCAGCTGTCGTCAGGACGGGCCAAGAGGGCCGTTTGGCTGGACGGAGGCATGCATGCAAGAGAGTGGATCTCCCCTGCGACAGTCATGTACATTCTCGAAGAGGTTGGTATGAACAGATTGATGGCCACTGCTTTCGCAGTGAAGTGTTAGAATCACTGCGACTGCTGTCGTTCCGCGGCCTTCGAGCTAGAGGTCTTGACAAATGATGCGATAAGAAGCAAAAAAACCCGGTGGCTGCAAGCCAGGGTCCGATGATGCCACAGTCTTCCTAGGTCGCCACAGTCTGGTTAGGTCCCTTCCGCAGTCATGAAATAAAGCAGCGACAGTTGCTCCCACGCACTTGTTGCGGTACAAGGTGAGCGAGAAATGACCCCCAATTGAAATTTCTTATTGCACAAAGTATTAATGGAACACTTAAATGAAGCATGTTTTGAACCACAGAGACGAAAATTGCGTCTGGAGTCATGTTCTGTCAACTAGTTTCAGCGCTGTCCACAACCTGGCCCTTTTAACTGAATTCAGAATAAACACCCGCGATGCAGTGGCACGCTAATATGCCATATATGCTCCTTCCGTCAGTTCAATATTTTGCGCTATGTACGGCGGCACTATAAGCCCCTTCTATCGTCCACCCGAGTGAGAAAATATCGAATGACATGACGTCAGTGTTCCGTGAAACTCCAGCTGAGCGCATGCAGTCACGCGTTTTATCCGGATGCATTTTGAACTCTCTCTGCGCTACACCTGAGTTATACCAAGATACTGTTCAAATCAACCACATTTACAACCGCTGTTTTTTTTATCTTGCGAGCAGTTGTAAACAGGGCGCTACTTGTCAGCTGCCGTGTAGCGTTCACAAGGTAAGGTAAAAGCTGCGCATTTCATACTTTGCGCGATCAGGTCTTACTGGGCGCGGGACGCAGTGCTGGATGCGCAATAAGACCCCGCGTAGTCGTCGTCTGGTGATCAAGCATAGGTGTACGCATTCGGCTGTGTCTTCGCGCAAAACGTCAGGCACCGCGAACTTCCTCTGCACAGGAAAGTTTTCGGCGTCCTCAGGCAAATTTTGAGCGATGACCAAGCGATGACGGCATGCCGAGAAGCGCTCGAGTTGTGGCATTACGTGCTGTCTTTGGTCCTGACAACCCGTCCTGCGACACTTCCAATACCGCAGGAGATCACTCTGTATAGTTCCTCATGTTTCCTCGATCGCTGTACTTCTCCGCGGGCGATGGGTGTGAATAAATCGGGAAATGGTCTTCTGACGTATAGGTGTACGTTTAGTGTCGGTCAGGATCGCTGTCTAAGCATCAGGCACGCGACGGAACCCGAGATTTTCCCTGACTTCGGGCGGCAGTACGTCCGGCCACCGCCATCTCCTGTCTAAGCTGGCTGCTGCATTAAGGTGCGCGCCCTGAAGTGACGCTCGCGGCACGCACTGCGCATCGACTCAGACCGGCACCAGGCACTGCTCTGCGGAACAAGAAGAGCAGCATGCACAAGCAAAGAATACCACCAGAGGGTGCTGGTACAGCTCTCTCTAAGAGCCAATGCGTGCAAAAACACTCAAGACCGACAATTCGGACCAGTCCCTCTGCCAAGATCAAGAGAGGCAAGGAGGCAACGACGGGTGTGCCGGATCCGTCGCTGGGTCAGGGAAAACCTGCGGGACCGGCTCTCTCTCGTTTGCACTTTCAAAACGCTGACGACCGGGTGAAGCCCCGAAGTGTGCATGCATGCTGAGGCCATAAACTGACTTGGGCCAAGCCGAGGGTGGCCTGTCGTGGCTGTTCGTCGCGAACTGCTCAGACCGTGTCGTTTTCCTTCTGGTACCCAGCTGGTGAGCGGCTACAGCAATGACAATGAAACGACCAAGATTCTGGACACCTTCGACGTGTACGGGCTGCCAGTGGCCAACCCGGACGGCTACGAGTACACGCACATCTTCGTGAGTCATGACCGCCTTTCGGTGCCGGCAAGTCCACTTACAGCCTGTGCTGCTTGCAGAACCGACTATGGCGTAAGACGAGGTCCACGACAGCCAGCTTCCTTTGCCGCGGTGCAGACCCGAATCGAAACTTCGGCTTCAAGTGGAGCTGTGAGTATGGGCATCTGAAAACAAGCATGTCCAAGGACCTGGCACCACGCGCCTGCGCTAACCATCACGATGTGCACAACGCAGCGCGAAACCGTTATCTTTTTCTCGTCGCTTATCACCTCTTGAAAGTCCGCTTAAAAGGGAAAGAGATAGGTGAGGGGAGACGAAGGGCTAGTAAAGTGCGCGCTTGCTATGCGAGCACGTACGCTTCTTAAAGCCATCACTGCACTCTGATCGTGTACTTCAGGATGGAATAGATGAAGGCTTACCAAATACGTGATGCCTGCGAAGCGCAAAGAGCCCCATCATTACGGTTGGCGTGAGGAATTTCCTTCACGCTCTTGACCGTTTTCATTTAACGCTTCAAAGCCAGTAATCCCTGGTTCTCTAACAAGGGCTGTCTCAAAAGTGTAACAGTGTAACTGGGGCTCTTCAAACATGTCCCGGTAAACCTGGTGGTAACATAGCCTCGCAGCCAGAGGCGTCATTAGTGGGGTGTGGACTGCACCGGGTGCATCACTAGGAAGACGGACAAAGAAAGTGATATGGTGTGGCGGGGTGCGTGACGCGCCAGGCCACCATACCGGGCACTGCTGGACCTAGTGACGCCTGTTTCAAACACCCTCGGGCAGCGTTTTAGCTACGTAGAATGCTGATAACGCACTTTTCAACATTGTGGTTGAAAAGCGAAGATAGTGAATTGAAGGCTAGAAATAAAACTCCCGAACAACAGGCGTCTTCAAAAAAAAAAAAACCCTCGTTATCTTACTGTCTAAGCCTGCTATTTGGGGGCAATGCCTAGATAATGGCTTTAAAACCTCACAAGCCGTCATTTCCGGCCTCAAGGCAGGATCAATTTCACCCAAAGGTCAATCCAGAAAGCCGTTTTAGTCTGCATGCATGTGTATCTAACCCACAGCAGTTGCACAATGCATACAAGAGAATTTGTATTTTCCTTCGCTCTGGCTTATTACGAAAACTGTCTAAAATAAGGGCGGTAGGTCTGTACCGCCATAACAAAACCACAATAAATACGCAATGTGCTCTCGTCGAAACTGCGCACTGTTGCTGGACGAGTACGCGTCGAGGAGTCGTTATGGTGGGACGCGCTACGTGCTTCGTTATAGTCAATGACGGCACCAGCATATGTCGAACGCGTGCGTATATAGCAAGTGGTGCGGCTAAAAACAGGAATGAGAATTTTCGCGTATGTGTCCATTAGGGAAGTAACTCCTGCTTTAAGCTTCCTCTCGGGCCAAGCAACATATTAAAATTTCCATTCTGCACCAACCGTGCCCGTATATGGCTTGCCCAAGAGTTCGCGGACGTCCGTGTGCGCAAGTCTGAAGCTCTGCGGGAATCCACGAAAGAAGAGCCCGTCGGCTTGAGCTGAAGGCCACGATTTAAAATTTCTGCTGCATTGAAAAATGC
>JARKHS020021205.1:0-55078 GCA_030143305.2 Amblyomma americanum
AGCCGCCGCTGTCCGGTTCGAACCCGGGAACTCCGGATCAGTAGTCGAGCGCCCTAACCACTGAGCCACCGCGGCGGGTAACTAGAAAACAGCACATCTCGCATTGAGACTTTTGTCGTCAGCTACAATTGCATTATATAAACAACCACCTGCCGTCTGCCAATGATGACATCACTGTCGAATATAGTGGATAGTGGCGGAACTATGCGATTATGACGTCAGGGGACGTAATGGCGGCACAGTTTCGGTTTTTCGAATCCAAGATGGCGGCCATTAAAATTTGTTGTGCCCTCGCATCTTTTTTCCCCCTCACCTCCCATCCCCAACAAATATCCTATAACAGGTAGTAAAACTCACCTTACGGGACCGCTATGCACCTACACATACGTTTCGCTGTATATACTCCGACAACAAGGGGCACCCTTTCGATGACAGTTGTGTACCGGGTTTTGGTACGCAAATAAAACCCTATCGGTTGTCGTATACAATATACAAATAAAAGAACAACTAAATATTAGGTAAACATTTTATAGATGCATTTATAAATTGAAGCGTTATCATACTGCACCGCAAGCCGAATTCTAGACCCACCTTGACCCCCAAACGAAGCAAATTTTGTTAGGGACGTATCTTGGTGGGCTGTGACTCGAAAACAGGTAGACTTGCATCGTAAATTCTCTGATAGATGGCGCTAGGCTTCGATCGCTCCGCTAACACTCGTTACTTCAACGTATTCCAGCCAGTGGCGGCTTTTTTTTCTTCGACAGCCTCTCTAAGCAATTTTCGTTCTGGCGAGCGATCTTAACATAAATAGACCCTGCACAGTCCGCGCAGGCATATTACCTAATAATAATATATTAATTGTTTTTTGGGGAAAGGAAATGGCGCTGCATCTGTTTCATATATAGTTGGACACCAGAACCACGCCGTAAGGGAAGGAATAAAGGAGGAAGTGAAAGAAGAAAGGAAGACAGAGGTGCAGTAGTGGAGGACACCGGAAGAATTTTGACAGCCTGGGTATCTTAAAAGTGCGATGACATCGTACTGCACACGGGCGCCTTAGCATTTTGCCTCCATAAAAACGCAGCCGCCGCGGTCGGGATCGAAACGGGGAACTCCGGATCAGTAGCCGAGCGCTCTGACCACTGAGCCACCGTGGCGGTTAAATTCTCATCTGAACACCCAAAATATCAGCTTTTAAACATCTGTAGCCCGCGGTCTTAGCGCAGAAATTATGGAACTATTTCTCCTGAGATTGAGAAATCAGTCTCTCGGCCCTTGTAACAAATAAATGCGGCGACCCATGCCTGTTCCTAAGCATATTTTGCAAAATCCGTCAGCCCTGTTGTTCGGTTAACCCTCCTCTCATCATTATTCATTTTGTTCAGAATGTCCCCAATTGTTTGTGGCTCTATATCAAGTTCATGCATTAATTTTCTTTTCGTTTTCAGGGTCTTCTATACATCGTCGGAGTGTCTTGTGAGTTCATTGAAGGTCAAGTGTGGAATACCGTACGAACTTTTCAAGGCCAATATGCAGCAGGCTTCCCAATATTTAGCGCGGTTTGCTGGCTGCATATCAAAGGGATCATGCCAGCGGCCTCTTGCATATGTGCTTGTATTGCCAGCCCTCCTCCTTGTAAGCTGGGTCAGAGCATAGACTTACTAAATACTACCTAACGGAAAGCTGGCACCAGCGTCTATACGAGCTTCATAAAGCGCACTGCATCTACGACAGGAATGCACAGAAGACGAGATTCCTTATTTGACTTGGCTAGCGATGGGCTGGAAACGTGGATTTGGCCTCCTAATCGGCAGCTGCGACACGATGCGCTCCTGTATACGCACATGATTTTTTTAAAGGGGCTTTTCACATCAATAAAGTTTGCACAGCTGTTTGGCTGCCACGCTTTGTTTTTGGTTCTTTAACGTGCACTGACATCGTACAGCACACGAACCTCTAGAATTTCGCCTCCATCGAAATTCAACCGCCACGGCCAGGATCGAACCCGCGTCTTTCGGGTCAGTAGTAGAGCGCCATAACCACTGAGCCACTGCGGCGGCATTTTGCTGGTACGGAATCTTTCTCAGCATTACTTCGAGGTTTGCCGCGAAAAAGAGTGTTAAATTTATGGCTGAATCCCCACTTGATGCCCAGGAATAGCCATAGCCAAATAGGAAACCTCATCTTACCGGCACTGCTGCGTCTCCGCAAGGTGGTTGACTTGAAGTGCCGCCTGCTTTCGCTCTGGCTATTGTAATGGGAAAATCTATGGGGTAAGAGATAACTTTTGACGATACGCAAAATACGAAAAAATTCCATTGCTATTCTATAATAAACATATCCACGGCGCTGTTTCTTTTACACAGTTTCTGATGTTGCTTTTCGGATTATCTTAACTTTCACCAAATCTTTTTACCTCTAAGTAGGCTGGCAAATTGCTAGTGCTAATCGAGCACTACAACACGGGTGTACGCGACTCTGCGTTCAGCACGGTGCGTGTACATACTCGTCTAGACCGCTTGAACAAATGCGCTGCGCGCGGCATGGGAACATAGGAACTTGACAGCTTACCGACAAGGTATTCCACCAGTTGGATCTAGCAGGCGCAGCTGCGCCACTACCCTCACGTGTCTCGTCCAGCTTCGTTGGCGGCAGCGCTAGGGTTTTCCCCTTTGCCGCAGCGTAAGCGCCTAAGGTTCCTCCAACGGAGCTGCAGCTACTTCTGTGGCTGGTTTCAGGATCTTTCGCCCTACGGCGATCGGGACGGGCATCGGACCACCTGGTGGCGATGGCATCAGCGAGAGGGGATTAGTTGCTGGCAATAGCGGTCTGTAACTAATGCCTCCCGGCGCGGCCGTTGCGACAGCATGTGGTATCGGAAAAATTGCACTCGATGTCACATGGCGTACATTGGTCGTCGCCATTGTAGCTGCTGGATGGGCGAATGGGACACCGGCCGGCTGCGCGTATTTGGCTGCGGACGTCCTCCGGCTGCTTCCTGGAGATCCTGTCGAACTGGCTCGCCGCAGCTGGGCCTGAGCCGGCAGCGTTTGGCAACCTCCACTGGCGGTGGGATAACGTGCCAGAGTAATCGCAGCCGGAGCTGGCGAACCGGGCTGGGCCGCCGAGCTCCTCGACTCAACGCTTGGTTAAAGAGAAGCGGCGGTCTAGAGCCTATGGGAACGTGAGGAGGCAGAGTCTTTGTTGGCATATTTGAGGCAAGGTTCATTTTAATGTCACTGGGTGGGGAGGCGCCACTTTTCTCCCCTGGCGAGGCCCTAATCGCCTCCTCGTTTTCATTACTGCCGTACGCAGCCAGGCACCCCACCGACCCTCTTGTTTTGGTGGCTTGGCCTGCGAGTGTCCAAAAGAAAATATGGATACATGTGTAAATGGTACCTACGTTGAATTGAGTGGCAAATGTGCGGCTTGAAATATGCGATCGTGACACATTATTATGCCTTCCCGAAAATGGATATCCACTTTGATAACGAGATAAGTTGTGATACTTAACGCGTATCTTATATACTATAGCGAACGAAATCGTGAGCAGTGGGCTTGTATACCGGACAGTTTAGTGAGTGCTTTCGAGAATCCCTAAAAAGAAGGTGTCTGAGATAGACAGTAAACCTATTCAACAGCATGCTACCAGCTTAAGCGGATGTCAGTCATATAGAAAACCATATTAAGTTGCGAACCAAGTAAGAGATATTCGCTAATGGACTCAATGTTCACAAATTCTTTTTGTTACTGCAAACAATGAGTTCGCGGTCACAGACAAGACGATGACATAATACTCTTCGAAATGAAAAAAAAAGCTCCTCTAAAGCACCTGAAAATATAGTGCTTTTTTTCTCCGTAAAAAAAGAACAGACCACTTGAGTCACGCAGAAATCTCGTCACAAATGACACATCCGCTCGTGAAGCATTGCAAAATCTAAGCCACCGAATTAAAACTGCGGCTCCATACTGGATAGGCACTTTCTTGCTCGCCGTCCTTTCCGGAAAAAAATTGAGGGACACTTCAGATCCTCCTTTATTGGTACACCCCGAGAGCGTAAAATGGTACAGTCAGCGGTTGCTCTTGTCCAGTCTGAAATGAGCACTGTTTCCTTTTCACATTCCCATTCATTAGGTGAAAGACAATATGATATGCATATACAGCCTCGTTTTAATCATGCTTTATGAACGTGCTTGCGTGGCAAAGTGGCAGCGTGTCTGACTCCCAAACTAAGGGCCAGGAGTTCGATTAGAAACTAATCTCCGCAATTTATTTTTCAGCGCAGCTAACTTGCAATATTTACATACATGCCGAAAGATATTTCACGCAGTTGCGACCTTGAGACATTTTATTCCCTCTTATGGCCCCATAGTCATAACAAAAACCTTATTGCGAAAATTGGACACATTGACCCGTGGGCGCTTCACACCTTGGGTGCAAATTCATTGCGCGCGCGATTTTCATTTCTTATTTTAGTGTACAGTTGCAGCTGCTAGAGCAGCCATAATCCGTTTTGTGGTGTTGTCTCTTGTCCACTGGCACCATGTGAGACTGTCGACATCAGCTACCCCATTTCATGTAAAAAAAAGAAAATTTCTTACTCCGAACAGTCAGTTCAGAGGTGTGTCTCGCTGTACCCTGAACTAGAAATTAACTAAGAAAGAAGAAAAGGGAAGACAAAGAGCGATGAGTATCTCAACGCAAGCACCTGGTTTACTACAGAAAAACAGACAGCCTAATCGCGCGTAATTTAGGCATGTACCCCCTTGCATGAGCAGGAGCGCATTTTTGGGACCTCCGATTACTGCTGCCATGACGCATCACTTGCCTTACGCCCTAGAGTAGACATTCAAGAGCCGTTTTCACCAGCAATAACGCGAGTTCGAACCAGTCCCTGTGCAGTGTCGCCCTTCTGTCTCATTTAGTTGTGATTTTCGTGGTTTAATTCCCGAGCGATCCACAAGTCCCTGCGCACCAAAACACACGAGCACTAGAGTAACTTATTATTTGAAGCGTTACCCAACTCCTTCGCTGCTGACCTTATTTTTCGCGGTGTGCCGCGTTCGACAAATTACTACGAAGTACCTGCAGCTGGATGTGAATACCGCATCGCTAAGCCAGCCGAACTCACATTTCTTACGGCGCGTGGCGCTGCTCTTCCAGCTACTTGGAGCTCTCGGTGCATTCGGCTCCTCAGGGCTGTCCATTGCGGCCGCTCGGCTGGAACGCCTGCCTGAGGGTGCCGCTTCTGCAGCGGCATCCCGGAACTCCATGGTTGTTCGCCCCGATGGTTCTCCTCGCTGCCTAGTAATTCGTTGGTCGGTTGGCCTCAAACAATGCTGGCAAATACCCACTGCAGGGGAGTGGCCAAGCTAAAGGCGGTTAATTGGTGGATACAGAAACGTTTTGACGAGAAAAGAAGTAAAAGTAGCATATAGGCTGATAGATTGGAAGATGGAAGGACAGGGTGCTGTTAACTCGGGGATCGAAGACGGGACAATGGCTTAGTAGGCATAATAGTATACAACGCCTGTAATGTTTTAGTTTGGTACTGGGAAGCAGGTATAAAATTTTCTATTTTCCTTCTTTACGTACTAAAGAAGCACGTAAGTACGTATAAAATTTTCTATTTTCCATAAAAGCTGAAATCCGGGTGACAAAAATTTGGTAACTTGAGTTCCTGTAATCTGAATAACAGAGTCGAGTGCTCAACGCTGTCGTATGCTTTACTGATATCAAAAGTGAAAAACGCAGCCAACTGTTTTCTGTTGCGAGGTAATTTAATACGACTAACTAGGTCAGCATGAGGACTCTCAAAATGAACAGGCCGGCCTGAAACCAATTTGACACTGATTCAAGAGAGAATTTTCAGAAATGAATGACATGACAAGGCTGAGACGGACCCTTTCCACCAATATCAATAGGTTCGATTTTAATGAAATATGCCTTATTTAGTATCAAGTAAAGCCCTCCTGTTGCTTTTTAAGCAACGGAACTATTTAAGCAAGACGGGTCCTCATGGGGTATCCAAGGACCTTTAATGGAGTAGTTAACTAGAATCCATAGGTCTTCAGAAGATTCATTGAAGAAAATTTTGATCATATATGAAGTTAACTTATCTGAGCCAGGAGCTGCTGGGGATAAGAGCAGAACAATTTTCGACAGCTCAGGAATAGAGGCCTCAGTGAAATCACTTGACGTGCATGTAAATATAGCTTGAGAGGGTTGAGTAGATGTAAAGCGAAGATATAGGCCACACGCAATGTCCCCTAAGGCGATGGGATGAGATGACTGAACGAGCAATTCAATGTTGACTGCCGGTAGAATCACTTTCTTGCTCCTCATGAGATTAAACAAAGCTCGTTTATGTCCTGATTGCGAAAATGAATCATAATGATTTTTATTATACTCAACCTTTGCGCGGGGACAATGCGCTTAAATGTTGCTGCGACGTACTTATAATCCAACCAATTTTTTTAGGGTTGATTGATGAGAAGTTTCTTCCAAGCTGCTTTGCGTTGTCTATATGCACGCGTGCACTCAGCATTCCACCAATTATTGGTGATTGCACCCTTGGTTTCATTTACCCAAAATTCAGACTTTTGCCTTATGTTCCAGTACTGAGCACAGATGTGTAGCCTTGCATTCGGCACTTGTCTCAGCGCATGGGTCTGAAGTGAATATGAGATCTGATTTTAGCTTGTCTTTAAAGCAACTATAATTTTTTTTCGCGTGCGCCGATGTCACTCGGAAAGAGCTAATTTACACGAAAACTTGAAACTAATCTGTAGATGATCACTGTTTGTTGCACATTCAACAGGCGTCCAAGACGTAATAGAGACTCCTGTGGTGGAAAAGTTAAATCTAAGGCAGAGCAGCATTGACTTCGTACAAATGTAGGCAATTCTTAATTTTTGCATATAAAGTTGTTGTCAGAAACCCAATTAAATAGTCTAGAACCAAAGCTGTCTGTTTTAAAACCCCACATCACATGTTGCTAATTGAAGTCTCGAAGTAATAAAACCTGAGGACGGCAACTAGACATGATGGTGTTAATGGGCCGAGTGTCATGCACACCTTACCGGAACAATGCATTAGCTACCGTAAAGGGTTGTTAACCTGGCACACTGAGGTAAACCGCAAGGATTTCACATTCATTGTCCGCATATTGGAAAGAAATGCATTCCATGTGAGAAACCTTTGTAGAGATTAGCACTAACAACCCTCCCCCTCGCGATGACCGGTCATGTCAGAACGGACCGTAATTTCTGAGATGATAATTGAAATCTGTAGTTAGCCATGTTTCCTGCAATGAACTAAATAAGGTAGAAGCTGATTGCATAGGTAATTTAAATCTGTTGAAGCTGAGAATTCAGAACAGCAATTCCACTGGCGTACACTGAAGAACCCTATCTTGGCGGGAGTGCCACAGCCGCGACTGCCTTTTCTAGAATCCTGGTCTTGGGATTTTACTAGCGTAAGTCTTCTTTGTTTTCAACTGGGGGCAAGAGGACCTGCATTATTCAAAGCAGACCCACTTCGCTTCTAGACGCGGATATCTGACTCCATATCCACACATTCCATAGAGGATGCGCCCATAGCGCTGTTCGGAAGAGAGACCTCAGATGTTTTTTGTTGCTCATATTGGTTTTGCCCTGTGTAACGCAACTGATGAGCACAGAAGGAGGAGAAGCTTCCGAATCCGAAGAAGGTAGCAGCGGAGCGGTTGACACCCGCAGCAGATTGGTTATCTGAGCAGCTATGACCTGCAAAATGCACGTGGATGCGGTTTCCATAATGCGATCCATTGCATTTGCCACTGCCTTTATAATCTGCCGCTGTGATAGCCTGGGACCAACTGGAATTCATTATGGGTGGGCATTTGGCCGCCACATTAGAGTTGCCTGCAGCTCTCTCCTTTACTACGGGAGAAGCTTCTCTCCGCGTGCATCTGCGTTGGTCCATAAAATCTAGCACCTCAACTTTTGCTCGTGCAGGACCGTCAGGCAAGTCAGCTGGGTGAGCACTACAACACAAACATTTTTCTTGTTGTTCGGGACCTTCTCCACATGCACGGCAGCGAAAAGTTGATTTGCAGGCTCTGCCACTGTGGCCAAAACTCCAGCTGTTTTGACAGTAAAGAGGCCGAGAGTTAAAAGCATCTACTCGAAATACCAATGGCTACACCTTTATTTCTGACGAGCAGAATATTCCTGCAAATGTGGTTATGACAGACTCCGTCAGAATTTTTACTCCGTCGACCATTCTGCTGCATCGATGGACAGCAATCACTCCTGCAGACGAGAGGTTCTGAAGCGTTTCCATAGGGCTCAATCGAGAGTCGATCCGTCAGACTAGGCCCTCGAAACACGCAAGTTAAGGCGGAACGAATGCGACTGCACAAAATACCACCCCTGCCAAACTGCCAGACATCAGTAACGCGCATGTAGCGTTTCTATGTAGATTGAAGCCGCTTATACTGCCTCCGGGTTCGGTCGGATCGCGCTTCCATCGGAAGACACTAAAGCGACCGGAATCCTGGAAACGCCACTGCGGTAAAATAGATCAGTTGGGAGCTGGCCTTGAGCAAGGGATGCCGACCAAGGGGAAAACCCCTGGCCGGGAGAAGAAGTAGACATTAAGCCTTCGTTCCGCGCCTAGTCACCCTAGAACAGGAGCAAGCAAGCACAGACAAGAAGGAGGAGAAATTGAGGAAGCTAACGCAACACCGCCCGGTACTTAGCCGCTTCCCCGCAGCAGGACAAAAGCCGAGAGACGGCACTTGTTAATGTTGTTGTTACCCTCACTCAATGGCATATGCCCACATAAGGTGATTTGCCGAGATTTGGGGCCACAGTGAGTTTTTCAGTTAAATAGTTCCAGGGAGAAAATAAAATGAATACTGAGGAAGGAAGAAGGGAACAAAAAGGAACAGCAAAATGAAACGGGAAATGCATAACGCACGCAGGAGATCGACACCGGGGTTTATAGCCGCGTGGTTTAATGATCATGATAACTGTAAGAAAAATAATATTGAAAAAAAAGTTACCAAGGAAGGCGATTTGATTTTATTAAAAAATTTCGACGCTGGTAAAAACAGACTTGTGGCTGCACCCAAGAATAGTGGCTCCAAACGACAAAATGATTGGGCTGCTGAAACAAATCCCAAGCTTTTGTAACGGCTTCTATAAAAACCGCCTTCTCAACTTGGCGTAGTGGCGAATAAACAACAAAAATGGTCTATGGTTTCGTGCTCACAGCAGAAAACGTAGGCGGGACAAAGCGCCAACCAAGACCTGTGCAAATGAAAATTTAAGGGTGCGATCCTGCAGCGAAGCCTTGATAGAGATACCTCAGGCTGCCGTGAATTGAATGACTGCCTCCTCCACGATTACCTCAAGTGCAGGTAATCATCAGATCTTAAAAGATATAGCAAAACAGCAAAGTGGGTGGGTTGGTATTGCATCTTAAGGTACGAAGCAGCGCATCTAACCCGAAAAACCAGAAAAAGAAGAATATACGGACACGCGCTGACTTACAACTGTCTGTTTTAATCGGAAAACCAGATAATTATAATCTCTAATCGCCGCGTCAGAGTCTCACGAGATCATCAGAAACTACTACCTAAACAGAAAGAAAAATATCAATTTCTGAGACGTAAGCACCTACAGGCTCCCACGTTGTTCCATCAGCCATATCTCGCGCTTAGCCAAGGCCATCGAAGTGCTGCTCACACACGAGTCACCTTCTGTGAAGATATGATACGGCTCTACTACTTCTGGTACTAGTTGCTCTTTATGACGATACAGCACCACAGTGTTGTCAAATTACGGTGTGCACAAGCACGATTTGCAATGTGCAACCAACTTTGATGAACAAGAGCCTCCCAAAGAATTAACTTGTTCCAACAGGTGATCATTGAGGCATCAGCCTGTTTGGCCCACGTAGAAATGGCCGCACGAGAACGGAATCCTGTAAACCACTCCAACGCTGCACTGCACAAACTGAGTGCCATGACGAACTCCACACCCTTCTTTGGTGTTACCAAATTCTTTCATGCGTTTCACTAACGCCTGAACCTTGCTCAATTTGTTTGGCGCAGAAAACAGGACCTTGTCATCAAACTTCTCCGCTATCTTCTTCCATCTGTGCGATAAGCGATGAACATGTGGGATCACCGCTCCTTTGTTCTTAATGCATTTGCGATCTTCAGCTCCTACTTCTTCTTTCTTTGCTTTCATTTTCCGGAGTAGCCTGTTGCACGCAGACACTAGTACACTTTCCGGAAAACCTGCCGCTCTGCAACGAGGCCATTGTGTGTCAAAGCTTGAACCAACTTCATGCAAGCACGACTTCCTAATAGCCGCTCCCAGGCACGCAATGGCGATCCCATTCTTGACAAGCTTGGAATGAACGGAGTCAAAATAGAAAAGTGGCTTTTGCGTTCTTGGGGCTTAGCGCCAACAAACATGGTTCCTTTGAAACATGAAGTTCAAGTCCAAAAACTGCAGGCGGTCTTCAGAAGGCATCCCATAAGTGAACCGTAGTTCAGGCGCCGTGCTTTAAATTACTTTCTTGATGTCATTCACCACTTGAGAGCTGGCTTCCTTCGATAGTGCCACAAGATAGTCATCCACATATCTAAGGATGCTCAAAGTACAATCCTCGAGTTCTTTTTCCAATGCCCTGTCTACGGCGCTTCAGTATGTATTGCTCAGAACAGGTGCTACGCTTGAGCCTATGCATATGCCGGACCGCTGGACGTATGTGCCATCTCGCCACGTCACCAACGTACTCTGTAGGTGCACGCATAATAGCTCCAGAAATGAATCTACTGAAATTCCGCATTTTATCACAAACGGACCCTCGTTGTTGCCTCCTGTGATAGATTCCTTGACATGTTTCATGAGATTTAGATGTGGCAGCGAGTAATATAGATCTTCTATATCGATGCTGAACGCGGATACAACGCCCAGTTCACTATTCGATAACATCTTCACAACCTTGACAGAATTGTCCACCAGGAACGGGTCATTTATGTTCAAAGAAGATAGGTGCCTTTTCAGAAACCCTGACACCAAGTACTGCCATGTTCCGTGTTCATTCACTATTGCTCTGAAAGGGACATCCACTTTGTGGCTTTTCGCGGAGAAAAACACCTCGAGCTGAAGGCCTTTTGTACTACGTACAGCTTTTTGAAGACCATCTAAGTTTAGCTCTTTGAGCCGGGCGACTGCCTGTGTTTTGCACTTCTTCGGGCTAATTTGCACTTGCTTGAAGTGTTTGTGAACAGCTCCCTCTGCTTTTTCCCCAAATAAGCTCTCAGGTAAAACTACAAACTTGCCTTCTTTGTCAGCTTGTATAGCTCGTAGGTTGATGGCTAGCAGGTTTTACACGAACTTTGAAATAGGTCTATGCCTCATATGGTCCTCTGAAGTGTCAATTGCATCCACAAAGTCAGCGGCGCACCGGAACCGAACCTCTTCCGTCACTTGTCGAGTGATAGCTCTCGTAAGATCTATTTTTTCTGGCATGCTCAGTCCTGGATGAATTGAGAACTTTGGTCCAAGGCTAAGCAACTTTTCATATTTTTTTGTCCAATCTTGCACCTCCAAGCAGCAGGACGTCCCTTTTTTCCGTCCTCTCTTTCTCTTTCTTCGGCAGGGTATGCAGTGTGAATTTCCAGATGCATTCAGTAAGTTTTTCAGCCATGGCACTCCAATCTTGGTACACACGCACTTGCCTACTCTTCCCTTCCCTGATGCCGCAATACACCCAGAGGCAGTCCTTGAGATATGTTGCTTGTCTCCAGCATTCCGCAGAAATAATTTTGCACATCCGCCTGATGTGTCCTGAGGAAGGTTTAAGAAGTCCGCAGATAGTCTGGATGTCCGTTGGGCAGAGTGAACTTCGAGCATACCAAGACATAGTCCGGGCTCTACACATGTAGACTGCGATGAGCGGAGTCAGTACGGCGGGGTTAGAAAGATCAAAGGTATTACACATAAAGAGGCCTGTGTACGAGAAATAACTTGTAGCAACAGAGCAAAGTGGGCGAGTTGGTATCGCATCTTAAGGTACGAAACAGCGCAACTAACACGAAGGACAAGAAAAAAAAGTGGAAGGTAAAAAGTCGGTGAAAATGGGAAAAATGACCGGAGTCCATGCGCACACGTTTCTGCACACCAGGCCAGGCACGCTGGCCTCCATTAGGCCGGGAAAAAAAGCGTGAGGCGCTGAAGTCGAAGACTGAATCAAGCAAAAATTTGACAAAATCAAATAAACTATTATAAATTTTATATACCAGGAATAGAACCAAGCACAATCTTTGAACATGCGGCAGAATTTTGTATACAGTTATCAAGGTAAGCGATTAGTAGCACTTTTGTAATCATGATTGTAGCCGCAAACATTGCTTAACTAGAATCCCTTGGCGCTCGCACCGAACGAGAAAAGAAATGGAAAAGACAGAGGAAGTCGTAATCTCGAAAGAGGGACATCCAAATACTGCTTTTTCTGCACTGAAAACCGCCGGCAAGAGAGGAGAAAATGATCTATTGTTTCAACTTGCCCACATGACACACAAATGTGTGTCGTAGCGAACCCGCACCTACATAAGTACAAATTTAGGTGAGAGATTCTGCATCGCCGAAGCGTCATTAACCGCCCTGATTTACACAACCAGATATTACATGGGTACTTGTAAGTGTTGAAAATCCACGGTATTGAGCAACGGATGCCTCAAGCTAGCAGAAATACGTTGGAACTGTTTAAGTGGGGCTAACAGATTCTGCGTGAATGTAACTTGCAGAAGCTGATAACGTAGCAAATGATTAGAAGAAAATAGGTGTGTTTGGGATAGAAAAATGGGGGTATTAAAACCGGGGACCGGAGCAAAGGACCAGAGGAAAGAAGTAGGGAAGTAGCAGTTAGAAGCGGGTATAGAGTTCGGGGATAAGGTTTTTCATATAAAAGACAGCGTTTGAAGCTTCTTTTGGGAGCCCGAGGCAGCGCCGTAGGGACCGCTTTTCCACTAAGGCTAAGGGCTCCAGCTTGCAGTTTGCGCTATCAGGGAACAGGACGCCACCAAATTCCACAATCGGTCTCGTATAAGCCTTTTAGAACAACAGTAACGTGTCGCGACGCATGCTGAAGTTTTTTTGTCTACTTGTGTCAACCGGCCCAGGGCACGCTCCCATTTGCTAAAATTATTTCTAAATGCTGGCGCCAGTCCAAACTTTGGTCATAAGTAAGAATAGGCATTTAACCGACTCCGCCTGCGGAATCTCGGTGCAGAGGTAGACTATCCAGATGCACAATTGAGTGTCGAACGGAAATACCAGCATGCCACATTTTCTGACATTAAGTGATAAATTAATTTGGTTTAACCAGACTTCAATAGAATTCAGGTATGCCTGTAAAGACTGGTAAAGAGCATGAATATCCTTTGCTGATGCGAAAGAAGCTATATTGCCTGCGTAAACAAAAACTGGCTGTGGTTTAGCTGTGGTTAACCCTAGTTGAATTGCGAAAGCGTCATTTCCTCGGAACGTCGTCTACGCAGCGTCTCATTCCGATGCTCTCGAGAACTCAAACCGGTCTTTTCCGCAGTTGAGGAGTCACTGCGGGACGTGGCACGACTTCTTCTAGCCGCATCTTTGTTACGACGCTTCTCGAGTCGTGCGGCACGTTCTTCTGGCGCCTCTTGAGGGCGTTGTCTCTTCCTCGCTTCGTTCGGTCGCTGTTGCCTGTCTTTCGCGCTCTCCATAGCAACTAGACTGCACTGAGGCGAAGCGCATATATATATATATACACACCCCGCGAGGCGACACTTCCTCTCCCTCTACCCCAGCGGAGCACATCTGGTGGAGCGAGCGGCGACGGCAGCAGCATCGACGGCGGAGCCTTCTGTTGGAGCGTGGCTGTGGCGTTGCGGGCAATGGCGGCTTAAGGTCATTCGTCCGCCACCGCATACGGCAAACGACATACGGCTGCCTACATAAGGCATGCGCCATACGGCGCGAAGAGTGGAAATGGTTCGCTGGCTGGTGTAGTATAGCTTTCGCTTTAAAAGCTTTAATCTTAGGATGAATGGGTATGTCCCGAACCTATTTGTTAAAAACCAGCTGAGACAGAACAGACACTTGCGGCACACGTCATGATTGAACCTAGGTATTAGAACAGAAAGATCCGCTTGTACAGAAAAAAAAATCTATGTTTTAAAAAGTCACAAATCCAGGCATAAACGTAGTACTCTGATGGTACTCGTAGCCCGGCAAGGTTGTTAATAAGGATGCTGTCATAGGCCTTAGCAACATCAAGTGTCACGAATGCCGAAAATTTTCTCTTGCGCATTGAGAGTCGGATTCGCCACTCTAGATCCACATGCGCGGACCATGTGAAACAACCGCGACGAAAGCCAATCTGTGTGGAGCTGTGGCCGTTAACGTGATGAACATGCTTTGTGATGTGACTGTGTTCTACTCTTTCTTTTATCTTTACTAAATTTGAGGTTAAAGCAATTGACCGTATATTGTCTAATTGAAATCCATTCTCTGAATTTTTTAAAAGTAAAATTATTTTCTCAATCTTCAAACTGGAAAAACTCCAATATTTTTCCAATGACGGTTTTACAATATAGAGAATGTAGTTGTAAAGACTTGCGCTAAAATCTTCAACATGCCCACAGTAACCCCATCAGAACCCAGGCAAGCAGTCTGCATTGAGGAAACAATTGGCAGGAGCTCCGACGCGTCGACCTCAGCATAGTCTGAGCAGGGGGGAGGGGGGGGGGGGGAGTGTGTGTTTATTGTTCCGTGTTCTGCATCTGGAAACGTAAAGCCAGCATCTTAGCGATACGTTCAAGGTTTCGCTTAGCCTCCTGAGGAGACAATACTATTGACTTTGTGCGGTTGGAGGCCGGAGAGTTGTTATTCTCGCCATGAATCTATATATTTCTATTCTGTGAAATTGAGAGACACGTATTTAAATTTTGAACGTAATCCTCCTTTGCTTTTTTAATAGTTTTTTGAAAGATGCAGAGAAGTTAGAATTTCTCCAATCAGCTGGGCGTTGATTATAGGAAAGGGGTTTCAAGGCTCCTTTTCTACGACGATAAGCTTTCTTCCACCAAGAAGACAGCTACCTGGCAGAGGCTGTAGCCCACACAAATAATACAGAGGTCTCAGCAGCATCTTGCATAAAGGAAATTGCCCTTTGAGCTCTTTCTGCTCGGCTGAAGCTAGCTATACCAAAATTGTAGAGGCTCGTGTACTGTGCGATGTCAGTGCACGTTACAGGACGCCAAATGGTCGAATTTTCCAGAGCCGTTCACTATAGCATCCCTCGTAGCCTGAGTCACTATAGGACGTTAAACCCCCATAAACCATAAAACACACTGAGCTAACTCTAGAGGGAAGCTAGGCAGACAAGAATTATTTGTCCAAAATGTAATGTGCAGATTTCTTGGATGCTGTACCTTTTCTGAGAGGAGAGGATAAAATAGTAAAGGTTATTGGGAAGTTGGTCTCTAGAGGTACCTGAGTCATCTGTTGACCATGCAGATACCGCAACCCCACAAGCTACTAACGTTAAATGTATGACTGAATGAGAAGCTCCTCACATAAGGGTTACTGCTTCGGAATTGCAGCACCGCGCTCCATTCATAGCCATCCATGACTAAAGAAGCAGGCTGCAGGAGTATGAACGACAACCCCAGACCCTGTGGTGAGAATTAAAATCCCCTGCGATGACTGTGCTCTTTGCACCGCTCAATAAGTTATCCAAACAGTCTGCCCTATGAACACCTACAGGTCTGCAGACGTTACGATAGTTACTTCTGGGCATTGTGGAAGGGTGATTTCAACCACCTGCAGCTCACAGTCAGGGAACATAACTTTCTGCGAGACTGATGCCTGGGAAGGACAGAGCATTTCAACATCCATGGCACAGATATCTAGGTGAGAGACACTGCCAGGAGTGCTGTTGGCAGGCGGTACTTGGGATGCGTCAGGAGGTGACATGGAGTTACTAGTACTAGCAGCACAATTTGGGAGCGATGAGCGATGCGGGCATCGCGTCCAAAACAGATGATTTAGAAGGCAGAGATTGGCCTGCAACAAGTTGAGATAAAACCTCCGTGAAATTCTTCAGGTCTTGAAGTGCATATGCCTCTACTCTTGAGCATCGCTTCACTTGAATTATATCTAACAGGCTTTGCTCGTCAGCTCGTTTCAAACATTTGACATCATCGGCTGAATGGTTACACTTTCAGAGGCAACTCTTGGGCCGATCAGAGGCGCAGCTGTCAGCAGAATGACCTCGAAAAACACGGCAGCATGTCGCCGATTTGCGTCCTTTACCACTATCACCGAACCGTCAACGGTTGGTGCATTGAAGTGGACGGGGCTGCAGAGGATTCACACGGTACTCTATTGGCCAGACCTTGAGTTCAGAAGGAAAAGAGCAGTTAGAAAAAGTAGTTATGACTGATTCTAATGCTACACGCACACCATTTAATTCTCTACTGCACCGGCAGACAGAAAGAACCCCCACACCTGCATCCTGAAGCTACTCCCGAATTCCCTGCATGGAAGATGCTGGGGTCGACACCACGAACACCTTTGTAGCATGCCACCTGTGAAGGGATGAATGCTTTCACCGGTAATGACTTAAAAATTTTGCACTCGAGCAGGTCTGTGGCACAAGCATTGTCGGAGGTCCTGCAGGCAATGCCTCTATGGCGGAACTTTCGCACCTCAGAGATCTGTAGATACTGATTAGTTAGAGACCTTAGCTCCTGTCGAAACACCGCCCCCCCCCCCTTTAGAGCTTTTCATCTTGATCATTCCCTCACCAATCGGTACGAGAGGCACAGTGATGACATCAATTCCACATTTTTTTCGAAAAACGTCCAGCGGCAAGCTTTGGGTGGGCAAGCTGGCAAACCAGGCTGCCGACCCTCCGCCCAGGTCAGCGACATACCTGAGCCAACCGCGTCCTAAAATGCACATTAACCGAGCCTGCAGACTTGACTTTAGACCTGGCCAAAATCCTCCACGCAGAACGGCCTTACTAGAGATGAGCACGCAGGCACCACCAAGACACAACAGATGAATTCTCAGCGAAGCGCCAGCAGACGCGATCGAAGGCTGACTAAACATGGCACATACCCACAAGAGGGGAATGGTCGAGGTGTAGCGGCACAAACAAAAAAATCTCCATAGGAGATTACAGGAAACTATGAGTGCCAAGTTTAATTTTGAAAAATGTACCAAAGAAAAACGAGAGAAGTATATTTTCTTCTTATCCTTCCTTTTAAAACTTGGCACATATCTACATGGGAGGATTTGCCAATGTGCCGGGCCATAAACTAGGAAGTTTTCATAAGCATTTACAAGAAAACATTCGCGCCAAGCATGAATTTTGAAAAATGTATGTATCGCGCATTGGTGAATAAAGAAGAGCTCGAAAAAATTTAATTTATAAAATGTACCTACCAGCTGTCATTATGTAATCACGGAGAATCTCAAAAATTGAACACAATGCCAATCTCTTCGTGCTCGAGCCGAGCGATAACAGCACTGGTAGATATAACGGGAGCTATAATCTAGGGAGGGGGACGTCTTTCCTCAGGCTTCTTTTTCAACAATTTCAACAAGCACCACGTAGCAGCGCGTTTCGTGTAAGGGACAATAGCTTCATCAAATGACAACTCCTGGTGCAGACTGTGCTTTGCTGCTTGCTCTCCCCGGCTTAGTAACTACGAATGTCGTTTTTAAGAGCCCCATGATCAGAGCTGGTGAGAAGAAAAATTAGACTCGCCTAAATATTGTCAACACTAGTAACGTATACTGCCTACAATGCGAGGAAGCTGGTGTGCCGGAAGCCTATTGACTGTGAGATCGAGCTGGCGCCAGCTTGCGGCAAAACACTGCATATTTCAGTGTTTTACGAAAATCCACCAAGGTGGAGTATATTTGTAGGGAAGAAATTACTCATTAGCATCTTCTTAAGCGCATCCAAATGGCTACAAATGAAAGTTAAGCAGCTTTCAAAGAAAGTTCTTAGTTGAAGAATAATTTGCCCTGATCGGGGGTTCGAACCCGGGACGACCGCCTCGCAGGAGCTGTCGCTTTGCTCTACGGATAGAGCGACTGCACCGGTAAGGCTTGATCAGGTCCTTTGAGAGAGAAATTAGAAATTTGTGGCTAAAGGTTAGCATGCACAAAACTAAAGTAATGTTAAAATGTCTGGAACAGGAATTTCTGATATATAGCCAGGCGCTGGAAGAATGGAAGGGATTAGATTTACTTAAGGGTGGTAGTGACCAGGAATCCGGACCATGAGAGTGAAATGACGAATGATAAGACTGGGGTGGAGCGCGTTCAAAGTTTACTCTCATATCATGATGGAAGTTTATCCGGACCCTTCAAGATAAAAATATATTTTAACAGTTTTTTTACAGCACTCACCTAAGGGGTGGAAACGTGAACTCTAATGAATAGGCTTTGAGTTAAATTTAGGAGAACGCATCGATAATCGAGCTATTGATAGAATAAGCGATAAGAGAAAGGAAGACAGAGTGGATTATGGAAGAAAATAAGTAAATGATGTCATAGCCAAAACCAAGATGTTGAAATGTACATGAGTAAATCATGTGTTGCAGAGGGAAGATGACTGATGGACTATAAGCATAGTGGAGTAGAGAAAACAAGCATAGCAGCGGCGGCAGAAATTTGTGTAGCCGGATGAGATGCGGAAGTTTGCTTTAATAAGTTGGCCGGATTTGGCACGGGATGCAGTTAATTGGAGAGATGTGGTTCACTCCTTGTCTTGTGTTGTGCGTAGTCAGGTCGAGGACTATGAATATTGGATATAAAAATTTTCCCTCCACACGAATGACAGTTAGAACAAAGACACCGAGAGGGACAGCGTGATCATGGTTTCAAAGTGAACTTTGTGCTGCCTAGGCTTAGGAATCAGCGCACAAACCTTTAGAAAGTTTTAAAATATGGCAACACAACCCTTGGGTGTTCCAATGATATTGCGGACCCCTGCAATAGGAACGCGTGTACTGGTGAATTTTGGAATAAGGTCTTTCATCCGAAAATCATTCAGCACAATAAAATCTACTATCACTCTCTCTACGCAGAGGCTCCATGCTACGGTTCAGTGCAAAAAAAATATTTTCTTTCACATATAATTTACTTTTCTGCAGCACTAAATTCAAGTGTAATAACCGAAAGAACTGTAAAATACAAACAATGCTTCTGATCTTTTCAGGATTGTTTCTGATGAGCAAAGCCACTTCGGTTGGACGCGCCAAAGTCTTTTTCGAAACGTTAATGATTTTCTGCTTGTTCTTACTACCGCATGATTTAAAATTTCAAGATATATGGGAAAGCAAAACAACCATTGTTTCTGAAGCCGACCACCGGGGCCGCGTTTCGATGGAGGCGAAAGGCATAAGGCGCCCGTGTGCTGTGCGATGTCAGGGCACGTTAACGATCTCTAAAAGAAAGATCTCTACAGCTAATAACAATGAAAAAAAATAGTAGAAAGTGCGTTAACACAAATTAAATAAACTGGCTTTGCACACAGCATCGTATTTGATATTACAGTGCACGCAATAATTTAGCACTTACGTTATAGAGTTTCTTGGGTTATATAACTTGGGTTATACAGATTGTTCCAAAATAACTACTCATACAGCGGATATTTAACGGGAATTGAGTGCCCACACCGCCTTACTTAAAAGGCTTGCTAAGCAAGAAAACATTTATCATTTCTTATTCGTGTTTCACAATTTGAGCACCACGAGTACAGATAAAAGTTGTGTATGCTGATAATGTTGCATTTATAGAAAAGGGGAGCAAATAAATCACAGCACTAATTGTTTGCCAAGTTCCTTGCTATTTTCTGGGGGAAGGCGTATATTTTTTTGTAAATTCGGGCAAGTACAAGAACACCCACAACAATCAACAGAAGTTCAAACAGAGGTAAAGATAGGGAGGCGCAAATAATAAGCTTCACCTTCGAGGGCAAAAAGACCACTTTATCTTGGTTACTGCTCCAAAAATTCAAAGATTGAAGCGACCGACTTCCATGCTGCAGCCACATAAGAGAGCCACTGCGTTGTGTTCCACGCTAGGATGCTTGCGGTAAGGAATGAGGCTTATGGCGTGGAACCTCAATGCGTCCACTGGCCGCGGTTGCTGCAGCCCATTTACAATCAGTTGAACTCCATCTTAACCGCGTGCATATCCCATTGTTCACGCGAGCTATACTTCAAAAAGCAATGCTTTCTTTAAGAAAAACCATTTACATCATCTTAGAGCTACTGTTTTATTCACTCTACTATGTTATCTTTTATGAAATGCATGGAGCGCTTAATGGTGGCAAAGTAAGGTGAATGTAGACCAGAATGCGAGGTAAAGATGAAACGGAGCATGAGGGCAAACAAAAGCTGAAAGTTACCGACATATTCTGAAACTATCATTTATGCTGTGGAGCAATGGTAATTTTCTCCTCCTCGATAGTAAGTAACAATTTATCATTTCATAGCCCCGAGCTGAATTTAAGCCAAAAATCACAAAAAAAGCTTCTTTTTCCAACAGCGTAGACCGTTGGCCCATCGCCGTAGCAAGAAGAGCAGCGTGTTTCTTTGGTAGGCTCTGGCAGTATATCCTTGAAATCACGGTCTTCGTCGCTTGTTTGTTCTCCTCCGCAAATTTAAATTGCAAATAAAGGTGTCTAACGCTCCGAAGCGACACATGGGCTATGGGTGACGCTGTAGTGGACGACATTGAACGGATTTGTATTGGTTTTATGACGTTTAACGTCTCAAAGACTCAGGCAATGAGGGGCGCTTTAGTGAAGGGCTCCCAATAATATGCATACCTGACCGATTTTACCCTCCGTTCAGCGGGTGAGCGTAGCGGGCGATGAAGTGTCTATGCGGAGTGCGTTCACCCCCTAGCTGGCAAGTGGGGCGGCGGTTTTGTTCCGCTGGCGCACTGCCTTACCGGAGCGTTGTGCTGTACGGAAGAACTAGTAGTAGTAGTGGCCTATAACTGAAAAAAATATATATATAAAATGTGAAGGAAAAGCTGTCAGTCGTGCCAGAATATCGATTTAACAAAGCCCGTTGCCGGAAGTAGTCAAGCGACATCTTGGTTGTAGACCTTCGCGGCGTCGTCTGCTCGATATCTAAACTTATTTGGCGCCTTGAGTGGCATCAGACCCGATCGCAACAGCTTTCCGTGGTGTCGTTTATAGCTAAAGAAAGCAGAGGCGTCACTACAGAGTTTCGAGGGGTGCAGTCCTAATCGCAGCTGATGCAGCGCTCAGATGGTGTGTAGTTGCTGCATTGAGTGAGCGGACCGATGTAGCAATGCTGTGCTAGTGACTGGAAACTTCTTGTTTAAATATTGAAGGCAGCGATGAAAACGCGAATAGATTCGAGCGTTTGAGTCCACATGTGGGGGCAGGTGCCATAAAAAGTCATGGTGGCAGTCTAGCGCAATTTTACCTTGCGCGTTGTGAAGAACCGCGTAGACCTTCTTACCATCATGATGTGAACACCGCAGTCTGAGGCACACACACTACGATTAAGAGCAAGGCCAATGCAGAGCTGTGTTCATCTATCTCATTCTTAGTCATACTGTGCATGCCTCATATTGCGTTGTTCACTTCATGATTCCTCACACCCAACTAGCCGCGAAAACTTCTTAACAGCGCCTCAATGGCTTGTTTCGTCAGGAAGAAAAGCGAATTTCAGAAAGTAAGCCGCAGCCTTCAGGCTTGTGTCAATTTAGTTTGCTAATAAGTGGATATTCGTGCACTCATAACGAAAGATGCTCTGCTCGACAGTGTGCAAACTGTTCCAGTTTAAGAGATGGTCGCTTATTTAGGCCTTTATTTAGGCTTCGTATTATCCTGACTTTGCTCGCATGATGCAGCGGTGCACGGCGCATCGCAAGTCTTTTGCGCAACTTCACGGCCCTACACCATTATGGCGCTCTTACAGGCGTCGTTCGCGGCGGCGAATTTCAATGCAATGGGCGATTCCTTGCGCGCACTCTATCCCTCAGCGCCTCCGACCACTGTACCGTGTTGTTGGTTGCAGCATGGACGTCCACTGCGGTCATAGGCGGGAGAGATCTTCAGAAGACCACCAGACACTTGTTGCGAGTGCCCATGGATTAACCTGCTCTACCTACATTGCCGTCCTGTCGCAGCGGCATAGTTTGTATTGTGTTCGAGTCGCTGACTCCCAACCTACCCCCAGCGGATTACTTGTGCTTTGATTACCTTGATCTTGCCTCCCACGTCGTATTGTGCCGCAGGTGTGGTCTGCTGTACCATGGGTGCGGCGCGCCAGGGTTCCTACCTCAAGACGTCTCCCCTTTCCATCCGGCTCCAAGCAGTCTTATGTCCACACTTAGTCACAACAAAATAAAACGGGGGTGTAACGAAGATGTAACGCTTATGTTTGAGCGTTCGCTGTGTCGTGAGAAGGCGCAGGACAGAAGGCTGCGTTGAATTCATATACATAGTTACAATATTTTATTTCATCCCTGGCATTCGTTGGCAACGTCGCCAAGGTAAATTGGTTTATGCTTGTTTTCTTTCTTTTCGGCTAGACGAAATAATTGTTTTTCATGTTTTGATAACACGCTCAAGCTTACACCGAGGCTCGTGTGAGAGGCAAAGCGGGAGGGAGGTATCACCCTGCAGAAAATCCGCAACCTGAAAACGCGTATCTGTATGTACGCCCCTCTCGTCTTTTCTTTTGGCACCCAGGTTGCTCTTTACAAGCGTTTGCTATTGCGTGTGCATATATGCTTTTGTACCCTTTAGAATGTTTGCTTAAGGTGCATCACCTTTCAGCCTGTATTATGTTTTTATTGCTTCATTTTTTCAGATTTCTCCGAGCTAGAGAAAAATTTGGTCATTATTATATGCTCCTGCGGTAGTGCTCCGTACATTTTCTGTTTTAAATGGTGAATACATATGGGTCTCCTGTTTGTATTCATTTAAATGCAAAGAGCACATGTAATAAACTGAAATTACATCTCTATTGCTCGGCTATTTCCTGTTATATGGGCGGGATCGGGAGACCTTTTGAATTCATATTCCCTTTGTGTGTAAAATTCTAGACACATTTCATGTTCTTTTTTATTATTTATCATACCTTTAGTCCCACTGGGACTGTTACACGAGTCGATTTATAATCAAGATACAAGTTAAAAGACAGTAACACAAGGTTGAGCAATAAGGTTTAAAGAAACAAGATATTAAAGCATCAATAAACGGTCACCTCGATTGGGGCATAGTTCACGGAAGATAGTTTTCAATTCTGGTCTTCAAACATGCGTTCAAACATATCCAAAGCAGTACAGGCAATTGGCCTAACATTGGAACCTGTATTGGCAAAGGCCGGTCTTACAAAGTAACAAGATGGAATCATCCTGTTACATTCCTTCACACAGTATTAAACTAGATACACATCGAGCGGGCAACAACACAGAACCAATAGAGACTGAACATGATAATCAGGTCTGGCTTGTTAATGGGGCCGATGAGGCTGCGAGCTCAGCGAACTTTTCAAATGAAGCCTGCGCATTTATATATTTATCCAGGCCGTTCCATTGTTTTATGGCTTCGGGGAAAGAGGAAAAGTGTTATGTGTGGTTAGCTCAAGAATATTCATTAATTGCAAATTCATGCTTGGGACGTGTTTGTCTAGAATCATTAAAACTAGTGTAAGTAGAAGGATTCATGTTGAGTACGTTATGAATTAATTGAAGAAAATTTAGTCTATGGAGTGTGACGCGGCTTGATAAGGTGTCTATTGTGTCTTGGGAGGGGAACGACACTGTAGCCGAGGTGTAACGAGAACTCAGGTTTAATGTCAGCCGGCCCTCAGACCGCGCGTCCCGCTGGTCGACGACTGCCCGTGCAAACCAGCACGTCATGCACTTATATCGTGATACAGACAGGCAAGGGGGCGGTGCCCAAACACCGGCACGTGGCCATGAGTTCGCCGTTTGCTTATCGTCATACAAACACTACATTCCCTCTTCCCTAGACGTTGCATGCTCTCATCACAAATGGTTGTCATTTATAACGAAAGGTTAGCTTTTACACAAACATAACAGAAACAAGTTAACTGTTCAAACTGTAGCTCCAAATATTGGTCGGCACAATCACAGCCCTGGTGTGTATTGATCCGGGGGAAGACTTTCTCTTGTCGGGTACCGATGTCGTGTTGAGGCTTCGTGGCCCCTGGCGCCAGGAGAAAACGCCGAGTCGTGATCGGTTTCTTCGGAAATGAGGGCTGCCGTCGATACTCCGCCTCCTGCGGTGACCGCCCCTGGATTTTCCTAAGTTGTGCTCGCTGCTTGTTTCTGCGGTTGCACGGCACTCTGGTCATCAGTACCCGTTGGTGACCCAGATGGTTGCCACGACTGCCAGGAGTCCTCACCATGGGCGCCGCAACCGTGGTCGGCAGACGGTGCCTCCGGTTCTGCCTGCCTTGCGCATATGTGGTCTTGATGCCTCTACCATTCCATGACACCACGTGGTGTTGTCACCTGTAACACATAAGACACTGGCCCCGAGCGTGATGTCCCCGTTGCCTCCAACCGTCTTGGACCTTCTCTAGAGTTTCTCACAAACCCTCTGTCATCAATAACGAAGCTACTCTGAAGTTCTCTGCGACTGCGCGTTTGTCGAAACTGCTTTTTCTCGACCACTGAACGAGCACTAGGCTTAAGTCAATCGAGTCGAGTTCTGAGAGGTCGCCCTACTAAAAGCGAAGCCGGAGATTGCTGGGTGGTTGCGCGTGGTGCATTCCGGTACGCTAGAAGGAAACTGGCTAGTCGCTCTTCAATGGGCCGGGCTCTGCTGTCCTTTCGCAGGGATTCTTTCACTGTTCGGACGAATCTTTCAGCCAAACCGTTACTTGACAGGTGATATGGTGCGGACCGTACATGTCTTATTCCGTTCATCTTGAAGAATAACTGAGATTCTTTGCTGCAAAACTGCGGCCCGTTGTCTGTCACGATAACTTCGGGGAATCCAAAACGGCTGAAGAGGTCACGCAGCTTACCGATGGTAGCTTCTGCCGAAGTCGAGGGCATCACGAACACCTCCCGCCACTTCGAATGGGCATCTACCGGCACCGAAAAATTGCACTGAATTGGTAGGCAGCGCTCGTTGCTGCTGGCAGGCGCCACACATCTTCACGGTGTTCTCCGTGTCTGCGTCAATTCCTGGCAGTGAGACGTAGCTCCGGGCAACCTCCTTCTTCCGCACTACTCCAGGATGCCCCTCATGCAGCTCGTCCTGGATTCTCTTCTGTAAATACGGGGGAACCACAATGCGCATTCCCCAAAATAAGCAGCTTTCGTTAACCGACAACTCCAGTCTTTTTGAAACGAATGGTTTCATCTCTTCATCAGTCACCCGCTCGGGCCATTGTCCCATTACCGCGTGAAGAACTCGCCGTAAGATGTGGTCACGTGATGTTTCTCTCGTAATGTCCGAGCTTGTTACTGGAAAAGTCTCCCACCGAAGTGCGTAGCAAGCTGTTTCTTCGTCGTCCTCTTCCTTCTCGCCACTCCCGGGCAGCGGTAGACGCGACAGACAGTCTGCCTCTACGTTGCTTTCCCCTGAACGATAGACGACATCGTAACGGTAGACCGACAGCGTAATTGCCCATATCTGCAAACGCGCGGCGGCAATGCTTGATATTGCTGTTTTGGGACCGATTATCGTGTGTAAGGGCTTGTGATCAGTTACCAAGGTGAACTGCCTGCATAGATATAGTAATGGAACTTCTTTATTCCGAAGACTAAGGCTAGCGCTTCCCGCTCTAACTGGCTGTAGTTCCGTTCACTCGGCGATAATGTGCGTGATGCGAACATCATCGGCCGCCTGGACCCATCTTGTTCCACTTTCGATAAGACGGCACCCAGCCCGTAAGATGAGGCATCGCACATTACCAGAAGCTGGGCTTCTGGATCGTAATGTGCCAGCAGCGGCGTTTTTGTTAGCAACCTTTTTATCTTTTTAAACGCTATGTCGCACTGTTCATTCCACACCTACGGCGCATTCTTGCGCAGGAGCCGATTCAGTGGGAAGATGACTGTTGATAACTCTGGTAAAAATTTTCCGTAGTATGTTGCCATGCCCGTAAACGTTCTCAGCTGTTTTTTATCGGCTGGAACGGGGGCTTCTAATACGGCCTTTACCTTCTCAGGTGATGTTGCAATTCCTTCTTTACTGACCACATGACCCAGGAACTGTAATTCTGGTTTCAAAAATTCACACTTCTCTAACTTAATCCGCACTACCCTTTCGTGCAACCAGTTTAGTAACGCATCCAGGTTCACTAGGTGCTCTTTTTCGTTCCGGCCCGTGACGAGAATATCATCTAGGTAGCATATTACGACTTTCAATCCCTTTACCATGTTGTCCATAATCTTTTGAAAAATCGCCGGTGCACATGCCACCCCAAAACTAAGCGATTTACTGCATACAGTATTTTGCGCGTATTGAGGGTGTGGTATTCGCGCGAAACCTTATCCACCAGGACTTGCTGGTACGCTCTACTCAGGTCAATCTTCGAGAACACCTGCCCTCCAGAAAGTATGGCCAAGATTTCTTCGATCTTGGGTAAGGGGCAGGTGTCAATGTTTAAGCAAGGGTTCAAAGAAGTCTTATAATCCCCGCAGATGTGCACGCTGCCATCTTTTTTACCACTGGTACAATTGGTGAGGCGAAAGAACTGTTCGAAATGGGCTGGATCACGCCCAGACTAACTAGTTTTTCCAGTTCTTTCTACACCGCTTCTTTCAGTGCGAATGGAATGCTTCTAGCTTTACAAAACTTTGGGTGTTGTTCGGGCTTCAGTGAAAGATGAGCTTGCTCACCTTGAATTTCGCCGAGTTCATCGTTGAATAACTGAGGATGTCTGTTTAAGACTAGTTCCAAGGCCCGGCGGTCTTGCGCAACCAAGTGATTAACGCTACTGAGCTGATACAACCAGTCTAGTCCTATCAGAGCAGGACCCTCCAGGCAGAGAATGTGCAGAGGTAACTGGAGAGACTGGCGCTGATGCTTGACGTTTACTGTTAACACCCCTTTCGGGCGCACACACTCCCCTGTGTAAGTACGAAGCAACACCGATGCCGGGCGTAACTTCATCTGTGGGAAGCATGAGCGAAACAACCTGTACGGCATCACCGACACTGCTGCTACAGTTTCCAGCTCCATGTCAAGTGGCACACCCTGAACACACATCTTAAAGCGTATCGGCTCTTGATGCGGTTTCTCGAGCGTTGCTTGCAACAGTGGCTCGATATCTTCCTCGGTCTCGAACGCGCCGAAGCTTTGCCTCTTGGGGTTTCTTTTCCGTGTCTTGTCCACTCGCTTTCGGAGGGTGCGAATTAGATGACAGCTGGGAGCGGCACACCTTTTGAACATACCCTGCTTGGTGGCATCTAAAGCAAGTGACTGTTTGGAACCGGCAAGCCCGGTTGCGATGACGCAAACCACATCGCATGCACGGCGAACCCTCCCGTGCAAGGGACTCTTCTGCAGCAAACTTCTGAAAGTCCTCCTGCGTTGCACTGCTAGGTCGGCCCTCTGTGACGTTCTTGGAAGCCGCATGTACTGATAAGGCTACCTTAACCGTCTTTTTGAAGGTCACAGATGCATCCTCAACAAAAAGTTTCTTCTGGATGTCAGCACTGGCCAAACCACATACAAATCTGTCTCTCAGAGTTTCTTCTAAGTTCGTCCAAAGTGGCATGTTTCTGCAGATCGCTTGAGGCCTGCGACGAACTGCCCGATGCTCTTCGTTTGCTGTTTCGTTTTCCGGTGAAACTTTGCTCTTTCCGCTATAACCGTTGGCTTGGGCGAAAGATGCCCTCTTAATGCTTTCTGCAGTTCTAACAAAGACTGACTAGCCGGCGTGTTCGGGGCGGTCAAACTCTTCAATAACTTGTACGTCCTCGGACCCACGATACTCAGAAAGGCATCTACTTTGTTCTCGTCTGGAATCTTATTTACTCGAAGGATTGCATTAATCCTTTCTTCGTACGTTTCCCAATCCGACTGAAATTCATCGAAAGATTCCACTTGACCAATCGTGACCATCCTGGATGTTTCCGAGTCGCTCCGTCGCTCTTGTACGCTTGGCTGAATATCTGTCTTAACGGTCTCTGTGGGAACGGTTACCAGCCTGCTTCAGAATCCCCCCCTCGTCGCCAAGAGTTGTTGTGTCTTGGGAGGGGGACGACACTGTAGCCGAGGTGTAACAAGAACTCAGGTTTAATATCAGCCGGCCCTCAGACCGCGCGTCCCACTGGTCGACGACTGCCCCTGCAAACCAGCACGCCATGCACTAATATCGAGATACAGACAGGCAAGGGGGCGGTGAACAAACACCGGCACATGGCCATGAGTTCGCCGTTTGCTTATCGTGATACAAACACTACAGTGTCTAAGCCTGCGCAGGAAAGCAGCTCTGCGGGAGAATCCGTGCGCCGGTACCTGTGGTAGATAAACCGAACAGCTTTTTGTTGAACTGACTCAAGCATGTGTGCATCTTTTTGCATATACGAAAACAAGACGACGTTCGCATATTCTAAGATTGGACGGATAAGGACATAATACGCGAGTAACTTGGTATCTAAAGCTGCAAAGCGCAAGGTGCGTTTAAGGAAGTATAAACTGTTCATTGCTTTTTTTGGTAATGTCTTGTACTTGTACTTAGAGCTCAGATCATCAGAAATAATCACACCAAGGTATTTCTTTTCAGTTACTGTTTTGAGAACGCCGTTGCCAGTGCCATAAGGGAAGTTATGTTTTGTTTTCTCATTTGTGAGAGACATCACTACAGTTTTTTCATATTGATTACCATTTGCCGTGTATTGCACCACTCTATGACGTCGCTGAAAGCTGTGCTTAACCTTATCTGGGCTGCTTGAGTGTTTTTTTGATATAGCACGCAATCATCTGCAAAGAGACGCACCGTTACATGAACGTGATATCTTATGTCGTTTATGTATGAAATGAACAAAATTGGTGCTAGGACACAGCCCTGCGGCACGCCTGAAATGACCGGAACGATATCTGAGGCGTGGTTATTGTATTGCACATATTGTCGGCGTTCCAATAAGCAGCTGGTTATCCACCTCGTAACGGGACCATGGCCAAGTATTTTGTTTTTGTTTGAAATTCAGTTTACCATGTGCCACACGATCGAAAGCCTTTGAGTAATCGAGGAAAATTATATCTGTTTAACTTTGGTCATTGATTCCCTGTGCGAGGTCATGAAAAATTTCGGCCAGTTGGGTAACAGTGGACAAACCTGCTCTGAAGCCATGCTGGTTTTGGTGAATGAAGTTTTGAGTCTCAGTATGTTCTTTAAGAAATTTTAACAAGATGTGCTCAAGAATTTTGCAACAGGTACATGTGAGGGATATAGGCCGGTAATTGGATGGGGATGTTACGTCGCCTGATTTGCGAATGGGGACAATTTTGGCTGTCTTCCATTCAGCGGGCAGACAGCTGTCCTGAAGTGACATAGAAATTATGAGATAGAGATATTCACTGATTGGTTCGGCACAATGCCTAACAAAGCAGTTGGGAATTCCATCAGGACCACAACTCTTCTTTTCATCAAGGTTCAACAACAGAGAAATAATCCCCGGTACACTTATGACCGGAGCGCCAGAAAGTTGTTTTGACTCATTACTATGGCACGCTAATGTTCCGAAAACACCATGTCGGCGGTGAAGATCGATTGGAAGTAATTGTTAAATGAGTCAGCTTGCTGCTTTTCACCTGTATGCGAACCAGCAGAAATATTGTTTCTGTTTACATCCCTCCAGAACTTGGCCGGGGAATTTTTAATGAAGTTGTTAAGTGTAGTGCCACAAAATCGTTTTCTAGTTTCGAGTACTTTAATCTTTAATTGTTTGGTTAGCGCACTTATGTTGACCTTTAGTTCTAAGTATGGTCGTTGCCTTATCTGTTGCCTTAACCTATTAATTTTTCGTTTCATGTGGATTATTTCTCGAGCAATCCACGGATTTTGCTTGCAAGTTCCCTTCTTTTTCAAAGCGATGAAATTTGTGATGCAGTGCATCACAAGGTTCGCCATAAACCGGAGAGATCGAGAGAGCAATGAGGAAAGGAAGAGCGCTTTACATCCAAATAGGGAGGCGCGCGAGAGAGAGGAGTGTAACGCGGCATGGCTAGCAGAGCCCCACGTAGAGCGGAGAAGTACCAAGGGTGTAGTGAGAGGAGGACGCGAGAGCACAGCCAGCGTGAGTTTACTCATGAAAAAAAAAATATTGGCGATTAGGAAATGAAAGTAGGGGTAACGCTCTCGCTTTATGGTGAGTACCTCAACCTTGCTGTAAGGGAAAGGAAGAAGGTGAGAGTGAAAGAGGAAAGAGAGAGATATGTCGTAGTGGAGAGCTACAGAATAATTTCGGCTACGTCGGGTTCTTTAACGTGCACTGACATCACACAGAACACGGGTGCCTTTTGCATTCACCATGCTAAATGACTCCGCTGCCAAGAGCGAGAAATGTAGCGCGTATATGTAGAAAGATAGCGAACGGAAAACCGACGAGGGGGTCCTGCGCCCCGTGCTGCAGTATGTGACAGTGCATTCCTCTCCGGCAGACGACGAGCCTTCTAACTTGCCCCCTGCCCACCTCCCTTCATCGTAGCGTAGCCGCAATAAAAAAAGCCTATTTCTGCTCTGGAACATGCAGTGAGCACTACTCGAGGGCGTGATCTCTTGCTCCCGGTGCCATGCCCGCAAAGCCCGGCAAGCTCGTCGGGCTCGCGCGCTGAGCAATGCAGCGCGGAGTAGAGACGGAAGAGCACTGTAAGAAATAAACGTGCAGTTTAAACACTACTAGTTCGCGGCTCTCACTTCCTCTCCCCGCTGTATCTCTTCGCTGTGTATCGCCAGCCAGATCTAAGTGCCACCTCTTCGCTGAGCTACAGCGACTGAAGGATTAACGACAGCGAGAACCGGCACGACAACAAACACGATATAAAGACTTCAAGGAGGCTGGAATGCGCGGAGGGAGATCCGGAATCTAACCATGCATTCAACAAGACCAAACCGGTTTTCGATGTGTGTCAAAGAAACCCGACTCACTCGGTGGCCCAAACATCTGCCGCCCATCAAAATTGTGTTAAACCTCACAAAACCTCTGCAAAGCAATTAACGCCTTTCCCGTTGGACAAACTGCTCGGAGTCTATAGGAGACCTCTCAAAACAGCCTATACGCCGCCCGAATAGACCACGACCGGGCTGCATTGACGCTGCTCCTGAATTGGCAGTAGTGAGTCTCCGTTCTGATTGCGATGTAAGAGGAAAGGAAAGGCGCAGTTACTGTCTCAGATATCACTGGAGACCAAAAGCACGCCGTGACGGAAGGAAGTTTGTTGTAAAAGAGAAAAAGACAGAATCAGAGGCCGTAATGAGGGTCTGCGTCTTCGCTGGCGTCGCATTCGTTGACCACACCAGCACAGACACGCGTACGTCACAGGCGCTCGGGCGGTACGGGTTCCATGACATCACAATAATTGACACCCGCACAAAACATGACGCACAAGGGTTCGATCAATGCTGCCTGTCCCTATGAAGGTTGTAGAGGTCGCGAAGGGCTGCACCCGCATTCGGACCAGTTGTCGTCTTCAAAGGTTTCCTCTGCCAGTCCTCCGAATTCAAATCCGCAACCCATGTGCGAAGTGAGTGCACGTTAAAGAACACCAGGTCTTTGAAATTACTGAAGCCCTGCACTGCGCCATTCCTCATAGCCTGAGTCGTTTTAGAACGTAGAACTCCATAAACCCAAAATCAAACTGAACACGGTTATAAGACCACCTGTCGCACTTCAGCACAATCTATTCAGGGCTCGTCCTTGTCTGTCTACTCCGTACCCGTCCTTTGTGCGCCGCTGTGCCTGTAATTATGCACCAAGACGCCCAATTTAACCCGCCGCGGTGGCCGAGTGGCTAAGGCGCTCGGCTGCTGATCCAGAGTACCCGGGTTTGAACCCGAACGCGGCGGTAGCGTTTCGATGGAGGAGAAACGCAAAGGCCCCCGTGTGCTGTGCGATGTCAGTGCACGTTAAAGATTGGGGTCGAAATTATTCCGGAGTCCTCCGCTACGGCGCCTCTTTCTTCCGTTCTTTCTCTTCTTCCTTTACCCATTCCCTCACGGCGCGGTTCAGGTGTGAGCAGAAATGTGAGAAAGATACTGCGCCATTTCCTTTTACAGATATCCAATTTTCGCTATATTCGCCCCATTTGATATTCGCATTTATTTTTATATCTACAACATATTTGGCGCTGCGGCGCCAGAGCTCTTGGTATTTCGATTTCGTTAATAAAGAAGCTAGGACTAAAATCCAATCAACCATTAATACAGGTAGTGAATAAAATGATATTGGATGGCAAAGCCCCCGATGAATGACGATTAAGTAGAATGAACATGATACATAATAGAAATGAGGACAAAGCTGACGTAACTAACGCCTCATAACAAAGACATCTGTGGTTTAAAGGCTGGTGATGCAGATTATAAAAGACAGACTGCAGGCTTGGGTGGAGAACGAAGGGTGCTAGGAAGCTACAAATGGGGGTCCGAAAACAAAGGAGGTTGGAGGATAATCTGTTTTCATTGACGCAGTATAGAGATTGCTGAAAAGGAACACATGCGCCTATGGCTAGCATTTCCGAATGTTATGGCAGCTACGACAACGTTAATCAAGAGTACCTGTGGGACATACTGGGAACCTTGGATGTGGAAGATGGAGTAACTAATCTTTTTAAATATATATATATATATATATATATATATATATATATATATATATATATATATATATATATATATATATATATATATATATATATATATATATATATATATATATATCGAGGTAACAGAGTGCTTGAAAATGGGAAAAAATGTATCAGGGCCTATAGGGATACAGCGGGAGCTTAGGAAAGGATCTCCTCTGTCTCCTTTATTGTTCATGCTGTACCTGCAAGGGTTAGAGAACAAGCTAGAGAGGAGCGAACTAGGCTTCAGCCTTTCTTTTTTCAAGCAAGGGGAATCGATTAAAGAGACATTACCGGGACTAATATACGCGGATGTGGATGATATAGTCCTAATGGCTGACAACAAGGAATTTTGCACAAGTTGATAGGTACAGAGGGATATTTATTAGCTTTCAAATTTAGTAAATAAAAATCTGCAGTCATGATATTTAATGATGAGGGCGGCGAGCATAGAATACAGGAGTTCACTCGAGAAGTAGTGGATGGGTATAAGTATCTTGGGGTGTGGATAAATAACGGTGCTGAGTATCTTACAGAGCATGAAAAATATGTAATGAATAAAGTTAGTAGGAATGCAGCTGTCATGAAAAATAGGGCACTGAGGGATTACAATAGGCATGACGTGGCAAGAGGGATCTGGAAAGGGGTGATGGTTCCTAGCCTGATTTTCCGCAATCCGGTCCTGTGCATGATACCAGATGTTCAAGCAAGGTTAGAAATAAAACAACACGGCGTAGGGCGGCTAGCTTTGGGAGCACATGGCAATGCACCAAATCAGGGCGTACAGAGTGATATGGGATGGGCGTTGTTCGAGAGCAGAGAAGTTAGCAGTAAGATAGCATTTGAGGAGCGATTGTGAAAAATGGGGGAAAAGCAGTGGGCTAGAAAATTTTATAGAAACCTGTACATCCAGAATGTCGACACGAAATGGAGAAAGCGAACCAGAAAATTGACAAGCAGATATCTGGGCAGCAGTAGGGGGAATTCAGCAATTATCGGTTAAGAAAAAGGTTAAAGAAACAGAGAGAGCTCTGTGCAAAACAGGGATGTTGACGAAATCGGAACTGAGAACATAGACGATGTTTAAGCGGGAAATTGCCAAAAAATTGGCTATGATAATTGTAGGGGAAGCTCTTTGTTGTTTGAGGACAGATCGGGAGTTTTGTGCACTAAGACGTATAGAGTCAGGCAGCACGAGATAGTCACATTACGCGTTGCGTGCGGAGAGGAGGAGGAAACGGCTGAACACTTGATACTCTTCTGTAAACGGCTTCACCCTACAATGGAAAGCAGGGGGCTGATTTATCTAAGGCATTAGGGTTTAAAGACAGTGAAGGGAAAGAAGATTTATTTTCAGCGTGTTGAAGTAACCAAGAAAAGGTTATCTGATTGGTGAGTAAAATCAAGACAAGAGTAAAATTTTGCAAGTCATGGAAAGGTGGCTGGAGCCACCGCCCGATTTCAAGGGGTCAGCCTCATGGCAGTCAATTTAAACGTTTACTGAGCAGAACTCGATTTTTGCGGGTCCCATTACAAAACTCTCGCAATCATAAATGCTCATGTACGGATCAACACACAATGACTGTTCACGAAGTCAAAAAGCACAACGCATTCACTAGGCCCACTTTTTATTCAGTTCGAAGCAAAAAACCAAAGAGCCTTCGTAGCTTCGCAATAAAGACAAAAAAGAGCCTTGGCAGTGTGTTCTGTGCATGCTTGCCTCGAAACCTGAAAGACCTGGCTTCTGTTCCCCGTTGTCTCCACATGATTCTTAATTCGGAAAAACTCGTGTTAGACCACCAATGCCAGTAACGGCGACAGCGGCTTTTTCAGCGACACGAGCTCCTTGACGCTCTCTCTTTTTTATTCCGTATGTGGCAGCACGCGATGCAGTCCAAAGATTATTAATGAAAATAAATAATAAATAAAATAAAAATACTATTAGCACGAACTAAACACAAAAATGAGACAAAAAAACAGCAACGTATTATTCCTGCTGGAGAGACATTTGCTTGCTGCAGCCATTTGTACCTTTCAGGGACAATTACACAATTTTATGTGTCTGTCCTCGTGCAAAGGGGTGCGACAGTTTACGTTCAGAAGCAGCAGTTGAAAAAAAAAAAAACTGGCCTTATACGTGTCATCCAGAGCAACTCTAGGCTTACAGCTTTTGACGTCAGTTCTGTCAGATTAAAGGAAATGAACAACAATTTGACAGAGTTTGAACTCGCGACCTTTGTATTGATAACCGAGCGCTGATTTACTACGGCACCATAGCAGATGGCGCAACGCTTATAGCGGTATCGTTATAATATGAGGCCGAAGTTTTGCTCGATTATACTGGTCGCATTTTTACCAAAAGTAATTGCGTGTATGGCTAAACATGCTGATTTTGCTGTCATGTGAATTTGCTCCTGATTATGAGCTCGTTACAACTTTCGTAAGGCTCAAGACAAGCATGGCGACTTAAAGGAGTGACAGGTGGCTGTAAGTTATTACGACTTTTAGTAAATAAAAGGTCGCAGCTTGCATTTTCAGTTTTTTTTTTATTTGCCGACAGCTAGTGACGACCGGAAATTGCGTGTTTACCGATGCCCTTTTATAAACGTTGACGATGTTTACGTCACACGAGAAAAGCTTTTGAACTCACGGAACCGAAAGGAAATACTCAATGGCCCACAGGGACAACTTCTACACTCCAGGGATACGAAAAACGAGCTCCGAGTGGATGAGCACCCCCGATGCTGTAGGCGAACTTGGAAGCATGGTGAGCATTCCCCGTTGCTTCCATCACATGCTCCTGGATCTGGAAGAAGGCGGCCGCTGCTAATTCACTCCGCCCGCTGCGGTCTAGCACGCCCTGTGGAAATGTGACAGCCGCAGCTATTACTCACAAGCTGACACAATGAAAGCTAGGGTGGCTAGACACAGCACTTCTTGGTAAAACGTTTCACGGTACGACGGCTGGTGTCCATTGTGAAAGATCGTAGCATCCGTGCCAGCCGGATCTGGGGCATCTACGGATGCCCTTTGCGCACTTGTGCAAGTACTCTCATCGGCGACGGTTTTTTCCCATCTCTTCCGCGGCCCTGACCACCGTCCGAGGGCTTCCAGAGGAGGACGTCTGCTAAATGCTCGAACCAAAGACAAAAGTAAATAAAAACTCCCGCCGTCATGAGACGAAGACAGGCATAATTGCCGATAATTAAGCTGTGCAGTGTCAGAAACGGTACAGACTGCAGACGCGAAAGCGCACGAAAAAAGTGCAAAAGGCACAAATCACAAGGTAGCGGCTATAAATGCCTCCAAAGGGCACTTCAAGTATAAAAGCACACTGATTTCAGATAGTAAATAGGTAATTCGAAATCAAATAGAAGTATACGTCTGGTCAGTTTAATTCAGTTCTCCAGATGTGACACGAAAGAATTACTGCACTTAGGCCCAAGCGCGCTGTCTTTTTTGGGCGTAGTGACGCGAGCAGTTTGACACTTTTTTTTAATGAAGCCTATACAGAAGGACAGCCTGGTATGCTGCCATGGTTTAGCGGATAGCTGAGAGCCAATTGTTGGATTCCTCTCCAAAATGATATAGCTGAAGTAGTAAATAAGCTGTACAGAATTAAGGAGATGCTTAGCGTCTTCATTTTCCTCAGAAAATACCCACCAATATAAATACTCGTAAGATAAAACTGTTATATGTTATTCTTTAGGAATACCTGCAAGCTGGTATTCCGGACCTGGGAACAATTGCCGAAGTCACTACCCCCCTGTGTCCAGTGATTTCCCTCTCGTGCTCTGGATCAACGGTTACAATCTTTCCTGAGTAAAGAATTGATCTACAACTTCCAATGCATGCGTACCTAAAAAACAGGTTTACCCTCAGTACTATTGAACTTTAATTATTTCAGATTTCTTCATAATTTATTTTTATACCAACCGCTCTCCTCTTCCTGCGTAGAACATAGGTCGCGTTTTGTAAATCTTCTTTACAGAGCGAGAGCGCCTAATCAGCAAATCATTGAATACTAAGGCAGTCTCCCCCAGCTCTTGTCACCAATTGCTGTCCTTCCATATTTCTGAATACCTCATGTAAATACGTATGTGAACAGTAGCAGTGCTGTCACGTCTTCCTACCTGATGAAATTGCTGTTTAATATCTTACAATAATAATAATAATACTGAGACAGATACTGCGCCATTTCCTTTCCCCAAAAAACCAATTATTATTATTATTATTATTAATTGGTTTCTGGGGAAGGAAATGGCGCAGTATCTCCCATATTTCATTTGTTTTCATTTATTGAACCCTCAGGGCCAAAGGCATTAAAGGGGGGAGTGGTTACAAAACAAAAATACATAAATAGATACAATACATATTACAGAACAAGTAATATCATTCTCCTGTTATTCAATGTTAGCTAGTGCAGAACGAAAATGCAGGTTATCAATTATGTCGACGATATCTGCGGGAAGGCGGTTCCATTCACGTGATGTACGAGGCAAGAAAGACTGAAATGCCGTTTTAGTGTTACATGATTCAATGCCAACTTTGTGACGATGATCAATGCGATTTGACACGTATCTGGGGGCGAAATGAGGGAATCGCGAAGCGTGGGGTGATGGTATAGTTTATGAAAAAGGCTCAAATGAATTGTCTGCCGGCGGGATGCTAAAAGAGGTAAAGAAAGATTAGCTTTCATGCCTGTTACACTAGCGGTACGGTTAAAGTTGGACAGGATAAAACGAGCAGCGTTATTGTGAACCAGCTCAAGCAAAGTTACCAGTTTTTCATGATGCGGATCCCATATCCCTGCGGTATATTCCAGATTAGAACGTATTAGTGTTTTACAAAGCAATAATTTCAAAGAAGATGGAGTTTTGGAAAAGTTATGGCGCACGTAGCCCAACATGCGGTTAGCTTTGTTAGCAATGTACTGAATATGGCGCGTACAGTTAAGGTCAGCAGAAAAATGAACACCCAGGTATTTATATGAAGTAACCGCTTCCAAGGCAACGTTATTTAGGTAGTACACAGGCGGAGAGTTGGAACTTCTTGATATTCGCATTATTTTGCACTTATTAGTATTAAGTTCCATCAGCCATTCATTACTCCAAAGAGAAATGTTTTATAGATCACGCTGGAGAATGTTAGCATCGTCGGGGGATTTTATTTCGCGGAAAACAACACAGTCGTCAGCAAACGAAAGAATGTTAGAGGATACAATGGAAGGGAGATCACTGATGTAAATAAGAAATAAAAGGGGCCCAAGCACTGACCCTTGTGGCACGCCCGAGTAAACTTCGCTGAAAGGTGAATTAAAATTATTAGCGTAAACGAACTGCGATCGGTTAAGAAGAAAGTATTCAACCCATTTCAGAACATTGTAGTCAATATTCAGTTGGGTTAGCTTTAAAAATAGTAAGCGGTGATATACCTTGTCGAATGCTTTAGAGTAATCTAGGAAAATGCAGTCAGCTTCTGATGCGCGATCTGAAATATGGTGAGGAGTTGAGTTGAGTTGAGTTGAGGTGTTGAATGCTACAGGTGGGGTTAGCCTTGCTTTCTCTGCCGGCAATTGCTCCACCGCAGCGTCCCTTCGATATTAACAATGCCGCATCTACCCCGCTAAGCGCACAGTCTCTTATAATAGCACACATTTTCTCCCGTATTCACCATCTATGCGCACAATCAATCCACACAGTTCACATCACAGTCCACTCCAGAAGTCACCATCTACGCACATATTCAGTCACAGTAAAACAAAGGCCATTGTAGTGCCACACTCCATACACACATTCAATCACAATATAAAGTAGTCCACTCCGGAAGCCACCATCTACGCACACATTCAATCACAGTAGGCCACAGTCCGTTCCTGCTGTCAGCATTTAAAAACAAGATTCGTGTTCTGCATAAATGTTAAAAGAAGGCGTGCAGCCTCCCTTCTGCATGTCTGGTTTCCACTCGGGTAGACAATGTCCAGCACTGTGCGGTGACGGGTTCCTGTCTTCTTGAAGGAAGCGAACATCACATGCCTTTCCGCGTTGTACTCTGGGCAGTACATAATATAATGTTCGATATCCCCGCACGCACCACATAAAGAGCAGAGCGGAGACGATGCTATGCCGGTCTTATGCATCCATGCAGGAGTGCGAGCAGAGGCCGTGCGAATTCTATGTAGAAGGGTCGCCTGAGATCATCTCAGTCCCTTTGTCACACATGGCTTGTGGGACGCACTCCACAGGGTACTGAAGTGATCGAGCACCGTTTTCCTGCAGAGACTTTTCCCATCTTGAGGTACTTTTTTGATGGAATCCTTGAGAGAGCTTTATGGGCGAGACTGTCTGCCACCTCATTACCGTTGACTCCTATGTGAGAGGGCACCCACTGGAATTTATTTATTTATTATTTATTTATTTATTTTTTCCTCAAAGGTCCCTTTCGGGACATTACATGAGGGGTGGGGATAACACGACGAAAAATATTATACATTAATGAAAAATGGACAAAAATTATGTTGATGAATAGGCTTCCTCGATAGTGGTCTTGAACAGTCGATGATTCATGATGGTGGCCACTTCGGCGGAGAGGTTATTCCAGTCACGGGCAGTTTTTAAGAAAAATGATTGCTGGAATGTGGTGGTATGTGCACGTTCAGGGTAAACAGCGTTCGGGTGGTTATGGCGGGAAATGCGATGCACACGTGGAATTAATCGGTTGGCTTCTGGGAAGTTGTGAAAGAACTTATGAAATAAGCAGAGACGTGCTGCGTTCCGACGGGTGACTAGCGTAGGTAACTGCAGTCGTGATTTCAGACCTGAGATGCTGGTATGATAGGAGTAGACAGATGAGATGAACCTGGCGGCACGATTCTGAACTGACTCAATGGTATTAATTAGGTTAATCTGATGGGGATCCCAGACAGAATGAGCATATTCAAGTTTAGTTCTGACGAAAGTCTTGTAAGCGAGCGATTTGAGAGAACTTGGTGCTAGAGCAAGATTGCGCCGAAGATATCCAAGTACACTGTTTGCAGAGTTAGTTATGTTGGTGACATGGAGAGTCCAAGTTAGATCATGAGAGATATGGACTCCTAAGTATTTTTAATGATTGACCGAAGAAATTGGGCAGTTATTAATAGTGTACACTGGCGCGATGTATAGTAAAGCCTCTGCTGTGCAGATTCTGCACCAAGCGCACAGAGGTTAGAGACGAGGCGTCAGTAGGGAATCCGCGCTCTAACCTCTGAAGGGCAGATTTTGAATCAGATAGGATGACAACAGGTTGAGCCGGACAAGACCCTAACTTCTCTAAAGCCGCCTCAATAGCAACACTTTTAGCCGTTGTGGAGGATACGACAGCAGTACAGCGTACGGACCACTTACAGTCCAAAGAAGGAATGTAAAAAGCCGCTGCGCTAGCTTGTTTGACCTTGTCCACAGAACAATCTGGAAATTTGAAGATGGCAGGCATACTCTGTTTCTAAGTATTCCAGTACAAGCGAACGCGGTGCTGCCAAAGGAGAGCTGCGCTTTGTGCTCACATGGGGAATTGTGACCTTACAGTCGAGGGTCGGAAAAGACCAGGGGGGTTTCAATCGTTTCCTTTGCCTTCGGACATTAATGCCTAAAGAACTAAGAGTATTGATTGCCAAGTAAGCCTTCGATTCATATCTCTTGCAGAGCCGCTGGAGAAGGGATCGCCCAGCTACCGTGTCTCCTAAGCGGTCAAGATGCATTAATAGTCTCTTAGAAGCGATAAGGCTAAGAGGTTCCGATAGAGACTAATGAAGTACTGCCTTATTCGCAGCCGCCTGGGGAACTCCAATGGCTCTTCTTAGGCCCTTTCTGTGGACAACTTCGAGACGCTCAAGTTGTGATGCCGAGGGGGAAATTAAAGGTAATTGATACAATATCCGGCTGACCACCAGCGCTTCATGAAGTTTGACCATTGAAGAAGGATGGTTTCCCCATTGTTCACGTGCAATTCTACGGATCACATTGAGACGAGAAGATAAAGATGAAACAATCGCGTCTACAGCTTTTCGCCACTGTAGACGGGAGTCAATAATGACGCCCAGAAAACACGCGTGGTTGAATTGACGGATGCAAGAGTGACCGAGGTCTATCTTCAACCGCGCTTGACGTCTTCCTACACCTGGAAACAGAATAAAGCCGGATTTGTCCACTGACTGAGACAACCCCACACCTTGAAGGTAAGCTTGTGCCGAAAGTAGAGCCTGTCGAGCTATCACGGCTAATCGCTTGTGTTGGTAGCCGGTAATCCAAATACAGATGTCGTCAGCATAAAGTGACATACGCACTTGCCTGCAACTTTTTTTCAACGAATCGGGTAGGCCAGCCATTACGGCGTTAAAGAGCGTGGGGGAAAGAACACTTCCTTGAGGCACACCTCGTGATAGAACCCTTTCGGTGCTTAACGTACTCCCTAACCGTACACGAACCACGCGATCACTTATAAACTTGTAAATGAATCTTAACATATGGCCCTTTATGCCCATGCCTTGCAAACTGTTTAGAATTGAGCTCTGAAGCACGCTGTCGTAAGCTTTCGCAACATCAAGAAAAACGGCAAAGGTGGAAAGGCCGAAAGCTCTCTGGTGTTCAGAGTGACTGATCAAGTCTAAGACGTTATCTTGGGCACTAAGCCCCAGGCGGAATCCTGTAATACATGATGGCAGTGCCTTGCTGTCCTCAAGCCACCATGATAAGCGTTCATTTACCAGCTTCTCCATCAACTTAGCTACACAGGAGGTCAATGACACAGGGCGATACGAGGCAAGGTCTGTCATGTCTTTGCCAGGCTTCAGTACTGGAACTACATGTGCCACCTTCCATGACGGAGGAACATCGCCAGTCTCCCAAACTCAATTGATGAAGTTGAGGAGCTCCTTCCTGAGTTGCAAGGGCAGATTATTCAGCATTTGATTATATCTATTCCAGAATCAGCGCGTACGAGTGCGTCTGCAAATTCCTCTGCCAAGCACGCAATAGGTTTTTCCTTGCGTATGGCAAGAGCTTCAAAAGGCTTCGAAGGGCGCGATTCTCCAGCAAGGCTGCCAATAACTCGCCATATTCTCGTTATCGGTGAGAAAACAGTCAAACTAGCACAGAATGAGGCCCATTTCGACCTGTGCAGCTTGTTCGTGTGCCGCCTAATAGCAGAATTCAGCCTATTGAAGGTCGTCTTCAGTTGCCTGTCGTACTTCTTCCGCACGAGTTGGCGCGCTCCGTCCTTCTTCGCGCTGCGCAAAGGTTCCTGAGTTTTAAATCCGGTGCCGGAAAATGATCAGGTAACTTGACCGCCGTAGTTGCTGCTAGCTTACTAGAAATCATTTTGTCAACAACATCACCAGAAACACGTTCTAGGTGCTATCTGTACTTGTCCCAGTTGACCACGTTGCTAATTTTAGGACCATGCATACGAAAGTCGGCAGCAAACACAAAAATCGGATAGTGACCACTTCCGATGCGGTCAGGCGCTGTTCACCAACTCACGCGGACGTCAGGTGAATGCAGTGTCAGGTCTATAGCTGTCGCTGAGGCTGGAGGCCGGAAAAAAGTGGGGCTTCCGTCATTGGCAACACACAGGTCCAAACTGTCAATAACCTCTGCAAGTTTACGTCCACGGGAATCCGTGTTCCTGTCACCCCAAACGGCATGATGGGCATTGAAATCACCGCAGATGATTCTAGGTGCTGGGCAGAGGTCGCAGAGCTGCTGTAGAAACAAATCTAATGCTACCTTCTTCCGCGGAGACACGTACACGGATGCAATAGAAAGGGTTCGAGAGCCGAGCTGTATTCTCACAGCCGCTACCTCAATGTCATCCGTGCAAAGATCGGCAACGCTTAGAAAAACATGTGGAATTTCTCTTCTTATGTAAAGCGCAGCACTTCCTGCAGGAAATGACTTTATGCTGCAGTTTTTATAGGCGACATATCCAGTCAAACATCTCCCGCTTGGCAGGCCAGCTGCTGACAGGGCCAATACTGGCACACAAGTCTCTTTCAAGAATAGTTTTAGTTCAGCTAACCGACTTAAAATATGGCGAAGTTTGATGGTGAAGCTGGCAAGTTGGGTTTCACAAGAAAATTACCTCCGAAAGCCATGCTGTGCGGGTGTAAAAAACGAATTAAACTCGAGAAAGTTCACAAGGTTAGTGAAGATAACATGTTCTAACAGTTTGCAACAAGTACTAGTGAGCGAGATGGGGCGATAATTTGTTGGGGAGGTTCTATTTCCCGATTTGAATAATGGCACCACCTTCCCGATTTTCTATTGTGTTGGCAGAATGGAACTATCGAGAGTCTGCTGAAAAATTTTTGTTAGTATTAAGGAACTGTAGACAATTGTATTTTTTTTAAATTTTGCATGAATGGAGTCAAAACCGGGCGATGAATGAAATTGGAGGGCATCAATAAGTTTAGCAACGCCAGATGAATCGATTACTTTCTGAGGCATAGTTGGGAAATTATACCGGAGTGGAACGGGATGTTTGGTGTTCGATGTGCGTGAGAAGTTCTGAACAAAAGTTTCGTTAAGTTCTGATGCGCATAAATGAGCCGAAATAGGGTCACCTGACGCGTCCGTAAAGTTAATAGATTCTTCGGTATGCGGGTTGATGACGCGCCAAAATTTTTTAATGTTGATAGACAGCATGGATGGTAAAATGTTAGAAAGGAAGTTATCTTTTGCTTGCTTAAGCGCAGTTATATAGGCATCAGCGGCAGTCTTGTATGCGTCCCAGTGAGCGTTACATCGTGATACCCTGGCTTTGCGATATCGGCGCTTTTTTCCTGTTAGGCGTCTTATATGGGCGGTATACCATGGGGCTTGAGGATTAGAAGTGATGGTGCGTCTTGGAACATATTTCCGAGTTAGTTCGGGAACTTTGGCCGTGAACATATCCCAGTTAGTTTGCACAGAGCGATCGTCAATATTTCTGAAGAAGTTTTGAGTAAAAACTGATAATTCATTGTTAATGGCATCAAAGTCTGCTCTAATATAATCTAGTATGGTTTTTTTCTTTTTTGCAGGTTTAGGACAGGCAGTGTTAATGTTGAAAATGAGCAAAGAGTGATCACTTATGCTAGGTAAGTAGGTGATGGCAGAAGCAAAGTATGCTCTATTTGTTAGGATCAAATCTAAAGTGTTGGCTGCGTTGACAGAGATTCTGGTAGCGTTAGTGACTAATTGGGTAAGCGAAAAAAGGGATCATAAATCAAGAAACTCACTGGCATCGGATGAAAACTGAGATAAGGTGGGAGGCTGGGTAACCCAAGAAATAGTCGGAAAGTTAAAATCACCTAGTAAAAAGAAGGAAGCAGATAGAAATCTGTTGTGTATTTTGTTAATTTCGTCATGAAAGTCGCTAATAAACGAGCGTAGAGAAGAAAGAGGATGATAGCATACGCCGAATATTATTTTCTTGTGGTCGAGAGTAACTGATGCCCAGACAGTTTCCAAGACGCTATTAGTGTAGACGCATGATGACGGTATGTCTTTCGAAATAGCAAGGAGTACGCCGCCTCCCCGCTGATTAGTTCGGTCATTGCGATATACTGCGAAGCGGTGTGCGTTGTGAAATAGTTCGTTATCGTGAATTTGAGATGATAGCCAAGTTTCAGTAAGTGCGATGATATGCGCAGAACAGGTGTCGATTGCCGATGAAAGAGAAGTTTTCTTACTCAAGATACTTCTGATGTTAGTATAAAGAATCATAACATCAGATGGTGATGAATGACCACTGCCCCTCTCGCGCCCCTAGGACGCCCCATGTGGCGAAGCGACTGATCATTGGGGCGCGTGTTCAGATGGCAGCTCGATTTCATCGATTGTGTCGTTAAATGGATTGTACATGAAGCATTTGCCACGAATGTATAGCTTATTGTAGCGAAGGCGAAATTTGGGTGATCCCGGATGGCCGATTACAAATTCGGTAAGTTTCCGTCTCGCAATTCGAGTGGCGGGTGAAAATTTTCGCTTATTGAAATTTTGTGTTCCTTGAAATCATTGCGATGTGATAGGATTAACTCTTTTATTTTGTAGTTGGTAAACTTGGCAATAATGGGTCTGCATTTATTAACGGAAAATATCGCTAAACGATGAACACGCTGAAATGGGTCGTTTGGTAGCGAGTCAAGAACATTCGTTAGTGCATTGGTCAGTGTGCTTTCAGTTTGTTGCCACATTTCAGATGAATCTGTCAGTCCATGAAAAATCAAATTATCGCGGCGTGACCTGTCCTCCATATCGTGTAGGCGTTTTTGTAAAGAGTTATTTTGTGAAGTTGATTGATTCTTGTCAATTGATTCTTGCATGCCTGCAACTTCATGGCTGAAGGTGTCAAGAACTTTCTCTTTCTCTTCTAGTTCGTCCAAACTCTTCTGAATGTTAGTTATTTTTGTTTCGATGCTTTTCTGCCCAGCCTTAATGGATTTATTATCTGCGGTCAGTTCAGTTTGTGCCTTCGAACTTTGCAATGAGCGGGCGTGAACATCTTTGAGCAGTTGAAAAATTATGGTCATCTGTTGTGCAGGGTCTTCGGGGAGCGATTCAATTTCAGATAGGGATCGAGTGGTGGAACCGGGTTTCGTTTCTATGTCGCCGGAGCACAAGAGTAGGAAAGCCATAGAAAAGCAATCGCACACAATTTCACACAGCACCCCTGGGCACGGGAACAGCAGCAAGCAGATGTCATCGCTCTTTTTAGCGTACAAGGAAAACGTACACACCTACATTGGAGCAAAGCAGAAGTCAGGAGCCATGCTTCTTGCAATGTTCCCGTGCCCCCTGATTCCGAGGACGGAGAGGCCGCAGCCTAAATTCCTTGCGGGCGATGATGCAGTTGTCGATGGGGTTGAACGGCCGAAGGCGAGCGATTCCATCGGCTGCGCAGGGATGAAAGATATGTTGACGGGGCCATTGTCAGGCAGTGGCGGTGGTAGCATCTGAGCTGATGGGCATGGGGGAGATAGCGATTCCGGTATCAGCCAGGTGAAGAAGAGCGTCAGCGTAACCTGCATCGGAGCAAAGCGGAAGTCAGGAGCCATGCTTCTTGCAATGTTCCCGTGCCCACTGAACCCGAGGACGGAGAGGCCGCAGCTTAAATTCCTTGCGGGCGATGATGCAGTTGTCGATGGGGTTGAACGGCCGAAGGCGAGCGATTCCATAGGGTGCGCAGGGATGAAAGATATATTGAAGGGGCCATTGTCAGGCAGTGGCGGTGGTAGCATCTGAGCTGATGGGCATGGGGGAGATAGCGATTCCGGTATCAGCCAGGTGAAGAAGAGCGTTAGCGTAACCTGCATCCGTGCAAAGCAGAAGTCAGGAGCCATGCTTGTTGCAATGTTCCCGTGTCCATATCGTTGGACACCCAATTAAGATTTTATAGCGATCTATATCGTGGACTACGCTTGCTATGCAGCCGCCGTGGATTCTTTCCATTTCTTTTACATAAGTTTCTTCTACCCAAGGTTGCGCAAGGTTTGCATGCCTGACGAGGTTTCAACTGAGGGAAATGCTTTCCCCTCGTCAATGTATGCTATATATATAACTATGATCTGCATTTTCTCATCTGATTCATGGTTTCAATGTAGAGTTTTGCAGACCAGCCTTTATGAAATATACCATGGTTTTTTGATTGAAAAATGTCTGTGGTTGGTCGAATTCTTCTAGCGATTTACTTAGTATGTATTTTTGGCAACTGACAATGTAGTTATATCGGTCTGCAGTTTTGCAACTCCTTGACAAATGCTCTCTTACGAATGAAGATGACATTAGTGTTCTTTCAAAATTCCTGTATCATTGAGTCGTAGGCCTAACGTATTCAAGGCAGCAAGGTTTTGTACCCCAATCTTCACACTGTCTTTATTCACATCTGCAATTACCTGGTCCTCGGGAGCTGCTTGCTCGCTTGGCATTTGTTGTGAGGCATTCTTTACGCGTTATTTTGTTACCGGAATTATGTGAAATTCCTTCGCACCACTTAATTTGCCATTAGCGGCTAGATAATTTCGACTGCTATGTAGATGTATGGAGAATTGCTCGGGTACATTTGCTATTCCATTGACTTTGTAATGAGCCCATCTGCCTGATTCTTTAGCGCGTGCATCTTTTTTTCCTGTGACTGCTAAAGGCGGTGGTTGCAAGTGGACTAGGTTAGCAAAATCCAGTTCTGCTAAGCAGGTATGTGGTCGCTTCAGGTCTCTAACCGTTTTCATACAACTACCTCATTATTTATGGTACTGAATAGATCTGTATTGCCTTCCTCCGCTGCATGTCCGGTGCAACCAAGGCCTGTTTTTCTGGTTCAGCCCAAACTCGGTTTTTATTTATCCCTTGCCGAATTTCAGTCGCAAATGGATTGCAACCACGATTGTTTTGCACATGAGGCGGAATTTAAACCTGTACGCTATCTCAAACTCCACTCACGGTGGCTACTGGCCTTGAAACATTGAACCCCGGAAACCCAATTAAATTCTTGTGGCGGTTTCTCAGAGCTCGCCTGAGCGAAAATCGTCTCGCTTCGCGCGTTGAAAACTTGCCACGACGAGGCTCTACCATAAAGGCACCGCAACCTGGGTATCAGCAGAGCTGATGATCGGATGTCCCTCACTCTGCGACGCAACATGTGGGTTAGCACGACAACGTGGTCCAGGTACCGCATCAGGCTGCCAAGGTAGAATTTCTGCGCAAGCTCCAGGACGGGAGGCACCGTCAACATGAGAGGCGTCTGTCTGGCTTTCAGCTCCCGGAGGAAGGCGCGAAAGAACGTCGACGTGAACCCTTTGTCACACGCATCCTCCGGGTGGTCCCAGTGGATGTTGATGCCCTGCATCAGGCGCAAAGAAGACGCGGGCGCCAGCTGCTCCCTGTCTAAATGAAACACTGTGTAAGATCAAGAGTTGGAGATGTGCGACCACTTACAGCAGCGCGCACCTTCAAAGCCCCCACAAGAAGGGTATGTACACTCTACTGTCGCAGTGATTCATCAGACCGGAAGGGGGTAACAATGTTATATGAATACCAGCCTTGGTATCTCTACACGCTTAAAGGAAAGACAGAATCATGTTTTTCTGCAGCTGCTGCTGTAATTGTTTGCGAAAGAAAACGGCATTCCCCTTGGACATCCGGTCAGCTGGTCCCGGTCTCACGCCACTAAGGCCCGCTATATGCCATAACTATGCTACCCATCTTCGGCCCCAAATGAGTTTCCTAGTCTTTAGTATTTTAAAATTGTATTTTACACAGAATACATGTGATTCCCGATGATCGCTTCTTGCTCTTACCTTTAGTTAGTCTGTCACACACTTTTCTTAGTTCTGGGAACTGTGAACGCCTGATTGCTAGATTGCTAGTCATGAGATGCCTATCATATTGTTTACTTTCGTTTCTGTTGTGTTGTTCCAAACATCGTTTGAAACTTTTGAATTTGCGTAGTTGGGCCGTATTGGCATCTGATGGTGAAATAAACTACTGGGACCCGTTTTTCAGTTATAGCGGCAAGGTGTGAGCCCCCGCTTTGTTACTCCGAAATCTGTTATAGTCTGGTGGCTCGTTAGTTGCCAATAGTCTCTAAACTTCTGCCTGTGAGTATCTGGCTCATGTGACATGGGGACGGCACTTTGCACCCTTGATGCAGCAACATGACTAGCGAAATTTTGGGGCGCTAAACTCATATTAACACTCCAATGCGACCGCGTTAGGAGAAAGGTTGCAGCTGTATGCTTAACTAAGTGCCAGTTTTAGTTCTTCTACCATATCCGCAATGTTGTCATCATTATTGTGCCTATTTGTACGCACAAAACCATGCTCATGTAACAGAGCTACTGTCTTTTATTCTGCCACTAAGTTCTGCACAGTGCTTTGAAAAATGGTAGAAATACTGCAACGAAGTAATTTACCTTTTTGGTTAGTTTTGTTTTATGAATTCATAATTTGTGAGTGTGTTGTTGCATTGGCTTTACGCAGGCTCTATATTCCCCCTGAGACAAAATGCCTGCTGGCGCTACTGAGAAATGTGAATAAACGAACAACTAAGAGGTGATCACTTCATTAGCTATTAACTGTACGCTGAGCACCGTTGCTGAGGTGGCCTTAATTTCTTGTAACAAATGTCAACCTTACATTTTACGTTTTGTACTTAGCATCTAATATATCCAGCAGTTGACGTGGCCTCATGATATGGTTTATATCTATATTCCGGCAGATTCTAATCGCACTGTTTTATATTTTTTTCATAACCTGAGGAGACGTACAGAAAATAGTTGTGGAGAACATGGGAGCTATGAGCGACGCAGTCAAAATTTGGGTACATGATATACAAGCAAAAATACGGGAACGATTATGCTTCACTATTAGGAGTAGATCACGATAGCGTTATCAAGTCCTGTTCGCATCGCCTACTCATTTAGATAATACCTAATTAGCATCCTCGTAATTACATACCCATAAGCGCATGACTCTAAGACACTTCACTTAGTCAAGGACAAATATGCTTTCACTAGCTCTACCTCTACTGAGCTGGAACCAATGGCCATTCATGGCCTCTGGGTAGCGTGCCAGTAACGCAATCCGAAAGTCCTGGCTTAGATTCTCGCGCAGTCGCATGTTATCGCAAGCTTAGTTTCATTCAAGGTATATCAATTCTTTGCTATGATCGCAACTTTAAACTCACGGCCAAAGCACGCCGACGCCAACAATGAAGCCGGTTTTTCTGCGCCGCAGAAAACTTAATGCTGTCGCATTAGTACAGGCTCTTTCGGCTTGTTTGCGAAAAGATTTCAGGGAAGAAGACAATGTGCTCTTCTAATTTTTAACAAATGCCGTTGGCTACTTGACCAATCACGCTGCTTGAGAAGAGGCCCGACTGCTTTGGAAGGATCTAATTTATTTGTCATGCTATGAAAGGGTGACGGCACTTTGGCACACCTGGTGCAGCAACATGACTAATGAAATTTTGGGGCGCTAAACTGACATTAACACTCTAATGCGACAGCGTTAGAAGAAATGTTGCAGCTATATGTTGAAGTAAGTGTCAGTTTCAGTTCTTCCACCATACCGCAATGTTGTCATCATTATTGTGCCTACTTGTACACACATAACCATGCTCTGAGTGAGTCTGCACAGAACCTGTCCCAGCGACCCCGCCCCCGGAGGTCCATGTCTTTAGTTTTCCGGGCGAGGGCTGGGCGACTGCCCTTTGCGGCGGTCGTGAGAAATGTTGGCTTGCTGGTGATTGCGATGGTCGACGAGGAGACGGCGATCTTGACTACCGTCGTTCTCAAAAAGGCAGACGCTGCAGTGCCACATACTCTTTAGTCTCGCGGGGTCGTTCCCAAATAGGCGTCTGCAAACCTGCGCGCCAAGCTCGCGATAGGGCCACTGGTGAAGAGATGACAGCGCTCTCCGCAGTGGAAGCACAAACGCCTTCGGTTAGCGCCACGCGAGACGTCCGCCTTACTCCGAGGTGGTGAGATCATTCGGCAAGTACCGCGCCGGTTGCACGGAAGGTGGCGGATGTGACGGTCGGGAACATTTGACGCAGGAGCTGGGCCGGGCATCGCTCAGCGTCAGCCGACGTACGGCGATGGAAGTCATTCCGGAAGGGCTGAGGTTTGCCACCCAGTAACCAAGGTATGATCTCTTGCTACACCTCCTCTCGTATGACGCTAGCTAGAGAGCCGGCCTTTCCTGCGACGCACCACAAAACATGATATCCCGGAAAAGTTCAGGGCTGGTTCCTTATGCCGCGAAGGACTCCGTGATGAAGCAGCAAATACCGGCCTACATATACAAAATAATATATAGCGGTGGAACGCTGCTGAAAGACCTTATCCAAAGTGGCCACCTCCAAAAACAAAACTCGGCGACAGTACAGACGGTGTTGCGCACGAAGCATGGGAAAAGCTGTTCTTTAACACCGCGCATCAAGTGGCGCCGATTTTTGGCTTCCGACACAGCTGGGTCAGCTCGCCGGAAGAGCCGTGTCATGTCTTCGGCATACATGGTGGCTTTCTTGTCTGGCATCCGTATTCCGCACTGCAGAGCCCGCTCAGTTCGTTCCCGACGGTCCGCATTGGTGTATGTCTCGAGCAGTCGACGGCGGAACTCACTCCATGATGTCAAAACGTCTTCATAGTTCTCGTACGACGTACTAGCGCCGTCTTCCGGGCTTAAGATGTTCCGCACCTTCGCAGCGTCGTCCCACTGATTGAACGAGGCGAAACGTTCAAACTGAATGAGCTTGTCTGTCATGCTCTCAGGCTGAGTGCTGTGGAAGCACTTCGATACTCGTGGGTTCTGGAGGGTGTAATAACTAATGCTTTTGAATAGCTGGTCGAGGGTCGGGCGCCGAGGTAGCTTCCAATGGCCTGTGCTCAAGAGGCAGTCCTATGTTTCGGCGACTGACTAGGTGAGCTGGTGAGTCGACCGACAGTGATAATAATATTAATAATTGGTTTCTGGGGAAAGGAAATGTCGCGGTATCTGTCTCATATATCGTTGGACACCTGAACTGCGCCGACAGTGTCCCGAGGTTCACGGTGAGAGGAGGGGTGTGTGACATAGGCCAGGAAAGTACCTAGCGCACTCCACCAAGAATAAGTCACGGAACAAAGGATCGAGAACCGTTCACCGGCAGCGTTTCCAGAAATATCCCCGGGAACGTGTGGGAGCCTTTACGTGCTTATCTTTTGGTGCTACCTCAGCCACCCGATGGCACTAAAATCACTTAAACAACAGAGGCGATCATCATGCAGTATTGAATAAAATATTCATTCACTTCACAAGCGAAACCTATTAAACGAAGCCTATTAAGCGAAACCTATTATAAGTGCTCCTCTTCCCAAGAAATGTACACCCGGTCCATAATCAAGGACGAAGACTTGCCCGCGCCAAAGCTCCCGCTGTGGACGCGGCAAGGTTTCCCGACGAGACAGCTTTCGTGGATGCAGCCTCCATACCGGGAAAGCATGCCTACTCGGTAGCAGTAATCGACGGACACAGGCGAACACGCAACTCACTCACGCTTTACACCAAGAAGCCAGAGGTAGCTGAACAAGCAGCGATAGCACTAGCTCTCAAAGACTCGAGCTTCACATCTGTCTACAGCGACTCTATGAGCAGTCACACGAGCTTTCGCCAAGGGCGGAATAGACAAGACGACGCTAAGAATCTTAGACGGAAGTCTAAGATTCGTTGCTTAGGGGCAGTCTGCGGTAGCTTAGGTAGCTTAGGGGCGGTCTGCGGAATCTCAACGAGATCACACAAGAGGCGGCGCGAGGACTCATCGACCGCGTCCCTCCGGTTTCCTCCGCTACCCCACATATCGAGAACAGGGATCAATTATTCACGTACAACGAGCTCACTAAGCACTTTTATTTAGGCAGACGAGAGTTTCCTCTCCCGGATAAGAAGTTAACCCGCAGCCAGTCGGTCACGTTACGCTTGCTCCAAACGAACTCATATCCCAACCCCTGGCGCATGAAGCACATCGACCCAGACTAGGACGGACATGTGTGTGAACAGTGCAGTGAACGTGTAGACTTGAACCATATGCTGTGTGGTTGTGCATCGAGTGATGCCTACGCCAAAAACAAGGACGAACGACTACGACTCATAACCGAGAGATCTGCGCCGGTATCGACGAGGGCAGTCACATGGTAATGGTCAGCGAGGACCGGTATTTCGGCTGAAACAATCTCATTTTCTGTAACTTGCGTAGTGGAAGGTTCCGGAGTGGAAGATCGAGGTGTTCGTAGAGGTGGGGCGTCGAGCAGGGGCTGTTCTGGGCGTCGGAATGTGGTCGGAGCAGGTGGAATGTCGGGTTGAAGGGTCAAGTCGGCGAGCGGAGGATCTTGTTCGAATTGCGGAACAACGGGGGCCCTACCCCCCGAGTTCTCCTTCTTCAGCTTTTCCGGCGTGGACTACAGGACTGCCGGTGGACGGCTGGCGACCTGAGCAAGAGAACCGATGGGGCAACAGTGACCTGGACGGGCGGTGTGGCGAAGGCGCAAGAGGGACGCTGGCCGAGAGGTACTGCTCGGTGTTACGGGGTCGTACACCAAAACGTGGCCGGGGTGCATCTAGTGAAAACCCTCGCAGGCCCATCCGACGATACGGGCAGTGGCGCAATATGTGGCCAGCTTCACCGAAGTGCAAGCACAGGGGCCCGTTTTTCGCCGTGCGCCACGCGTGTGGTTTGCTGAGGGGTGGTCGTGCGTCGGAGAGGGCAGGCGAAGTCGAAAAGCATTGATGCGGTGTAGAAGTCGCAGGGCAGTAAAAAGCCGGTGGTGCTGGCGCAGAACTGCGCAGCGCTTCACTGTACGTCCTGACATACCGCTGAGGCAGCGGCTGAGGACACGCCATTGGCTGCACCCCTCGACGAACTTCGTCGCAAATAATATCCAAGATGGCTCCAACACTCGGGTGTTGCTCGACAGGGCGAAGCTTCTGTAGCTCCTCGCGCACAAAGCTCCTGACAAGCTCACGGAGGGCCTCACTTTCGGTTCCAGGGAGCGACATGTTGGCGTATATAGCAGGTATATTCACCGGACGGCCATAATGTGCGAACCTCTTCTGCAAGGCGCGCTCCATGCTCGTCGCCTCCCGAGCAAAGTCAACCACTGTGCTAGGAGGGTCGCGCACAAGTCCTGCGAAAAGCTGCTCTTTCACTCCTCGCATAAGATGACGCGCCTTCTTTGTTTCAGACACGGTAGGATCTCCGTGGTTGAAGAGCCGCGTCATGTCTTCTACAATCATGGCGACGCTCTCATTTGTCCGCTGAGCTCGGGACCGCTGGGTAACTTCAGCTCGCTCCTTCCGAAGTCTCGCCAGGAGGAGATAGCGGACACATGGTTTTCAAACTACGTTTCGGCGGAGTCTTCTAGGGCAAAATAGACATTGCGTACTTGCTGTCTTCGTCCCACTGGTTAAACGCAGCGATTCGGTCATAGCTGGCCAATCAGTCTTCCACGTCTTCGAACTTGTCGCCATGAAACGACGCGGGAGTGCGAGGCGCATGAAGAAGTAGTGGCGAGGAACTGACGGCATTCTGGGTGGTCTGACTTGTTGCAGTGGACGTCATTGCGCGGAATAGTGCCGTCAGGGGTCGAAACTCAGGTGTTAAACCTCACAAGTAGCGGCTTGCATTGTGAACAAGTGTTGTGTCCACGGGGAGTAGCTAGGCGTCGTCGGAGGCTCCCGGGAGCTCATCATGCATTGGGAAATCACCCAGCAGCTCCACCAAACTGTCCCCGAAACCCGGCAGAAAGGGCAGAAGTGCCCACTCAGCAAACCAACGCACGAGCCGGGGAAGACAAAGAAGACCGGCGGGTGATGTCCCACCGCATAGCGGCGCCAGAGAATGGGTAACACTGTGGCAATATTATATATATATATATATATATATATATATATATATATATATATATATATATATATATATATATATATATATATATATATATATATATATATATATATATATATTAGCCAAGAAGGGGAGGGAAATGAGAGGCTCGTTTTGAAAACCAAAGTCAACAGTCACTGCCGAGAGCCTCTATTCTTGCAGACGTGGCATAAACCTCCCTCTCAGAAAAAGTATCGACCGAATGCTATAGCAACAAAATAGAGAGAAGGAAAACAAATGGGAGATAGTCAAGGTCCGCTTTAAGAGTATGACATACTCAGTTAAGTGCCATTAATGAAGAAGGTCGTTCTCTGCTTTGGAAGCCCTTATTTCCTCCCTGGCGCCATGGTGCAGCTGTTGAGCGATGTGCCACAGCCCTGCGATGGTAAGTGCTTCCAGCGATTAGCTCTGTGCGGCCCGGGCTGCTCTTTCCGAGCAACCAGTCACTAATTTACTTGTCACCTGACACAGCGGGCAGTTTACTCACATTCTGCCGGGCAGGTGGTGCTGAGTGCCTAAGGCCACATGACCTAGGTGGCCCATCTACCTCCCAGGTTGGTCTCTGGGAACCACCTGCCAAAGATATGCTCGCGACTTTTCCCTGATCACGCCGACCTGAATTTACTGTGTAACGGGGTGTTTAACGCTGTCGCATTAAAAACAGATTTGTAGAAGTTCAACGTAGTTAAAGAAAGTAGACAATTGAATGCAGATGTTTATTATTAATAAAAAGGGCAACTTAAGCGT